>QANT01007513.1:0-65184 GCA_003254885.1 Purshia tridentata
AGCAAAACATAACATAAATGTTTTATTCAATATTTTCCGAATAGAATAACATAACATAAATGATTTATTCAATTTATAATTTATTGTTATAAGAGAGATAATAAAAATTTTATAGAAATTATAAAACAAAATTGCACATTAAAATTGAAAATACTAAAATCGTCTCATTCCACATCATTCTATTTTGATTGGACTCCCACCAATCTTTTTTTTTTATACAAAACTTGGACTGATATCAAATCGAATCGATCCCAAATGGGATGGGATTTGGTCCAGACAACTGAAAATCGATTTGTCCCGAACTTACTATTGAAGAGTCATTTTAAAATGTATCTTGGAGTCCAAAATAATGTTATTTCTCTTAAAACAAAATGGAAGAACTTTTTATTTGTAGATGTTCTAATTTCTAAATCAGGAAAGGCAAGACCAGTAGTAAAAGAAAGTAGAAAAAAAGAAAAAGAAAAAAGAACGACGTCGTATCTTGTATATTATATACAGTTTTGCTGTACTTTCTTTTAAAGGTAGACTCGAATGCAGACCTGCATTTCCTTTCAGAGTAGAAGTACACAGAGATTATATCAGCAGTTCGAAGATACCAACAAAGCCTCCTCTGCAACTCACCTCTCAGAAGGATCCTTCAGATCCATTAAGTCTCTCTTTTTTTCTCTCTCTCTTTCTTTTGGTTTAATGCAATTTGTATATTTCTGTACGTATCGATACCAATTATTGTGTATTGTGTTGATAATTCAAATTTAAAAAATCGAATCCTCGGTCTCATTTCTAGGGTTTCAGAAAATTTTCCATCGCGTTCTGTAGCAATTAGTGTTTCAATTTTGGGGGCGGAGTTGAGAGGGGATAGAAATGTATCGGATCTTGACTTAGGGTTTGCAAAGTTCTGATCTTTTGCCCTCCGGGTGCATGAAGATTTGGTGCTGCCTATGCTTCAACCAAGAAGACGAACCAGAAGAAGAGGAAGATAAAGAGGCGGTCGAGGCTATCATGAAGGAAGAAGATAACGAGGTCGAGGCTGTCATGAAGGAGGGCAATTTCGAAAATGAGGGCAACTCCGAGGGGGGCCTTGTCGGAAATGGCGAGGAAATCGAGGGCGGCGGCGTTCAACGCTTAGAGCTGGTGGTCAATGGCCGTGACCGTGATGACCACATGAGATTGTTTGAGGGGATGGTCCAAGCAATGCGTGGTGGTGCGCATTGGGACGAGTCGGTTTGCGTTGGCGCTCTTGCCACGTTGAGGGCTGCGATTAGGACTCCTGTTCGGCAGTTCATCGGCGAGAGTAGCTCAGCTGCCGCCGCGGAGGATGGTAATCACGATTCACACCATAAGAGAGCCAAAGTTCATGCCTTTTCTCCGTGAGTTTATT
This sequence comes from Purshia tridentata, assembly GCA_003254885.1. Classification (NCBI taxonomy): domain Eukaryota; kingdom Viridiplantae; phylum Streptophyta; class Magnoliopsida; order Rosales; family Rosaceae; genus Purshia; species Purshia tridentata. Next base: position 1,379 of record QANT01007513.1, read on the forward strand.
ACTCTCTATTTGTCTCTTTGTAATATTTTCCCTGGGCGTCAAATTTTGCTCAATTGTTAAATTTTAGTTAATTTGCTTTAGCGTTTACAGTTTACTCGAAGTTCAACCTTAGTGGTTACTGGGTGGCTTGTGTTTTGATTCTAATTGGGGCCTTAGGAACTCGAGTTATTATCACCATTAGATTATGTGGGTAAGTACTATATTTTTTAAACAAACCATCGGAAGTGCATGCACGGTTGGTATGGAAGAATCTGTGGTGCTTTATGTTCAATGCTGCAATGAAGGTGGTGGGGACTTGCATGTCTTCTATACCTGAATTATATTGTTTCATTACTCTTACATGAGCAATCAGTTAAATGAATAATACACATTAAATTCAGAAGGGTGATTACACTAGGCATGTATAGAATATATGGTTTAATACGGTGATTACACTAGAACTATCGTTTTTAATGAGCAGTAGTGTTTTATGTCACAACTGTGCATTATGACCAATTCATGTTTGTAGTTCTACTATAGGTTAAAAGAAGTGATGAGTCTGACCATTATTAGTCATTCCCCTTTGATTTCAATAAATGCTTCACTCTTTAGGAGAAACATGAGAAGTAAGCTGTTTAACGTGTAGTGTTGTATATATATCTGCTTTAGATTGATGATGCTGGTGCATGTGACATAAAGTTGTATAATGTAAATTGTATTTTTGACTTAATGTGTGTGCTACATTGTCTCATATACTTATTATTGGCTTTGACACGATCTGTTGCAGTGATTTCCATTATGCAATGGCAATGTCTTCAGGTGCTGGAAATTCCAGTACATCTGCAGACAGAGACTACGGAATAGGTCAGGGCTCTAATGCCCCACATAAGAGTGAGAGTTTTATTCATAATTTTGCACTGAATAATGGTGGTAAGGACAATCCTTTTGATTCTGGAAGTGGGAAAGATGATGAAGGAGATAAGGGTGGCACTTCAAAAACAGAAGAGTTAGTAGTTCGGATGGATCTTACAGATGATCTATTGCATATGGTAAGCATTACCATGTGTATATATGTGTGGGATTCAAGGAGCTGCTATAAATTTTTGAAGCTAACTATGTTACTATTATTCTTTCCCATTCTGCTTGTTTTCAGGTTTTCTCTTTCTTGGACCACATTACTCTTTGCCGAGCTGCAATAGTCTGCAGGCAGTGGCGAGCTGCTAGTGCTCATGAAGATTTCTGGAGGTGTTTGGATTTTGAGAATCGGAACATATCCGTTGAACAATGTGAGTTTCACTTTATTTTTGTGGTTTACTGCTGAATCTGTTTTCTAAAATACAAAAATTAAAGATATAGTTGTGCCAAGTAACAAACTAGTGGTCATTAATGTGTTTGGGGTCAAAGTATGTCTTCCTACCCGTCCCAAATATTTTGTGTTTCTCATATTTTTGGTGGTGTGCTTCATGTGGCTTGTGCTGCTGGTGTTCTGAGAAAGTTCAGGCATGGATAATGCATTTGTGAAGTGTATTTGTTAATGTGGATTTACCAGTTTTAGTTTGAATTTGTAAATTGTTATGGAAACGTGTGAATTTTAGTTAAAGTCTTCATCTATTGTATGACTTATTTTATTATATTTTGGGTCATTTTATATTTTTTATACAAGATAAAAAATTGGGTACTAATTACTGTTATATGGAATTACAGTTGAGGATATATGTTGGCGGTATCCAAATGCCACAGAATTGAATATATCTGGTACGCCTGCTATTCACTTGCTTGTCATGAAAGCAATCTCTTCATTAAGGTAAATTGCTTTACTTACTCAGGTATGTATCCTATGATTGGTGCTTAAGCCTCATGTTTTTTCTTGTTTACATATCTTTTTTTTTCTCAGGAATCTTGAGGCTTTAACCCTGGGCAAAGGGCAAATAGGGGACTTATTTTTCCATTCCTTAGCAGATTGTCAAATGTTGAAATGTTTGACTGTGAATGATGCTACTCTTGGTAATGGTATCCAGGAGATAGCTATAAACCACGATAGACTGCGTCACCTTCAACTAATAAAATGTCGTGTTATGCGCATATCAATCAGGTGAAAAAGTTGTGATGATCTTAACTTCATTGTCACATGCTATCAATTTGGTTAAAGTTGTGTGCTAAATCTTTCCTTTTCAGGTGTCCACAACTTGAAACTCTGTCATTGAAGCGCAGTAACATGGCACAGGCTGTTCTGAATAGCCCTCTTTTGCACGACCTTGATATAGGCTCTTGCCACAAGCTTTCAGATGCTGCAATTCGTTCAGCAGCAACTTCATGTCCTCAATTAGAGTCTCTCGATATGTCAAATTGTTCATGTGTTAGTGATGAAACACTCCGTGAGATAGCACTAACTTGTGCTAATCTCCATGTTCTTAATGCATCATACTGTCCAAATATATCCCTAGAGGTTAGGTTTTATTGGTTTTTACTCTCTTCGTTTTAGTAATATTTGGATGAATTTTTTTTTTGACATGCTTCCTTGTTTTTTTGGAAGTCTGTAAGACTGCCAATGTTGACAGTTCTTAAGCTTCACAGTTGTGAGGGCATCACTTCCGCTTCAATGGCTGCAATATCTCATAGTTACATGCTGGAGGTTAGAATCTTGTGTTAAATAGTGAGAAAAAATATTTTTCTCATTACAGGCTTTGAACAATTTAATTTGAAATAATTACTTGTTGCAGGTTTTGGAGCTTGACAATTGCAGCCTATTGACCTCTGTGTCCTTGGATCTGCCACGATTACAGAATATTAGACTAGTACATTGTCGCAAGTATGCTTTTACACTTCCATTTCATCCTCCTCTCTCGCCCCCCCAAAAAAAAAAAATCAAACCAGAAATACATTCCCATTGGAGATGACTATTTATTTACTTTTCTTCTTTTAAAATTGTAATTCGTATACAGATTTGCTGATCTGAATTTGAGAAGTATCATGCTGTCATCTATAATGGTGTCTAACTGCTCTGTGCTCCACCGTATCAACATCACCTCAAATTCACTTCAAGTATGTATTTTGATGCCACAATCTGATTCCTTGTGTGTAATGTCGTGTTCATTTGTAAATCTGAATGAGTAATCTTTTGTACTTGCAGAAACTAGCATTGCAGAAGCAAGAGAGCTTAACAACGTTGGCACTGCAATGCCAATTTTTACAAGAAGTGGACCTTACAGACTGTGAAGCTTTAACTAATTCTATATGTGATGTTTTCAGTGATGGTGGTGGATGCCCCAAGCTTAAAACTTTAGTTCTTGAAAACTGTGAGGTTTGTGGATTTGTCTCTTCTCCTTAGCTGAATAATACTGTTGAGATTTGATTATGCTAGCATGTGGATTGATAGAGGCCTTGGTATTTTGACATTCTTTGAAGTATTCTCACATGACCCTGTAAATTGATGCCATCAACGTGTTAGTTGAAACTGTATTGTTGACAAATACATAACATGTTGGTCATTCTGTGAATGTTTTAGTTGCATGTGAGGAAAAGAAATCTATGATTGTTATATATTCGCAGATGCTTGAATTGTTGTTCTGGGATGGTTGAATCATCCTATGTTACTGTTTATATTGTTGTTATAATTAGTTATACAGATTTATGTTTGATGGGTTTTGATGTATTCTCTGTTTAGCTGACATGATGTTTTTTTTTCTTTCATCCAGAGCTTAACAGCAGTGCAATTCTGCAGCACTTCTTTAGTCAGTCTTTCACTTGTTGGTTGCCGGGCAATCACTTCTCTCGAACTGACATGTCCCTATCTTGAACAAGTTTCTTTAGATGGTTGTGATCATCTTGAAAGAGCAGAATTTTGTCCAGTAAGTGAGAATGATTGTAAAGTTGATTTTGCTGCTGAGTATGTGAGTTCGAATTATTGATTCTTTTGAGCATTTAATTTTTAGATATGAGAGCATAAGTGATGAGAATTTTAAGAAAATTTTAAATTTTAAATTGCAAGTTCTGCAATATGCATGATTGTTGCTTATTTAAATAAAAAATTTGTGTAATGATTATCACATTGTTTTTAGTGCATGTGAATTCTGCCATTAATCAGCCGATGGAAAACTGAATCCTTTTCTCATCCATTTCTTCAGGTTGGTCTTAGGTCACTCAATTTGGGAATTTGTCCTAAATTGAATGCACTCAGTATCGAAGCACCAAACATGGTGCAGCTCGAGTTAAAGGGGTGTGGTGTATTATCAGAAGCATCCATTAATTGTCCACTCTTAACGTCTTTGGATGCTTCCTTTTGCAGGTTATGTTCTTTACTTTATTATAACTTCATATCCTCTTCCACAACACACCCCACACACACCCCCCCCCCCCCCCCCCCCCCCCCCCCCNCTCCCAGCACCTCCACCCTGCCAAACTAAAACCGTTTTTTATTTTGCACATGCAGTCAACTTAGGGATGATTGCTTGTCTGCAACAGCTGCTTCATGCCTGCTGATTGAGTCTTTAATTTTGATGTCATGCCCCTCTGTTGGTTCTGATGGACTCTACTCTTTGCGCTGGCTTCCAAATTTGACTGTGCTTGATTTGTCATACACTTTCTTGATGAACTTGAAGCCAGTTTTTGAGTCTTGTATGAAACTGAAGGTAATTTTAACAACCCATTTTGTGCTTGAATTTTCGTAACCTGGAGCATGATGTTCCTCCTCACCAAATAATATTTTATGTTATGTAACAGCACGTGTCACGTTTCTTTATATGAAATTAAATTATGTGAACCTTGGGCAGCTGTTTATGACCTCTTTTTCTTATTTTTCCTCGTCTTCTCCCAGGTGTTAAAATTACAGGCATGCAAGTATTTATCTGACTCATCCCTGGAGCCTCTTTACAAGAAAGGGGCTCTTCCAGCTCTCCAGGAACTGGATTTGTCTTATGGAACCCTCTGTCAGTCTGCTATTGAGGAGCTTCTTTCTTTCTGTACGCACTTAACTCATGTGAGCTTGAATGGCTGTGTGAATATGCATGACCTGAATTGGGGTAGTAGTGGTTGGCAGCCTTCTGAATTGTCTAGTATTTCTGTCCCATCTGCCATGTTTGCACCTGAAAATGCCCTTGAGCCAATTGAGCAACGAAACCGTTTACTGCAGAACCTCAACTGTGTAGGTTGTCCAAATATTAGGAAAGTTCTCATTCCACCAGCAGCACGTTGTTTCCATTTGTCGTCCTTAAACCTTTCTCTGTCTGCAAATTTGAAGGATGTTGATGTTTCTTGTTTCAACCTCTGCTTTCTTAATTTGAGGTATTTTGTTTAAAAATTCTGTGTATGACTATCCTTGATTTTTATGCTCTTTTATCTGCCTTACATGCCTGTCTTTTATTCAGCAATTGTTGTTCTTTGGAAGTTTTGAAGCTTGACTGTCCTAAACTGACTAGTCTTTTTCTTCAGGTATGCATTTTTTTTCTTATATGAGGTCTCTTTCTCACCATTTCCTTTACATTTTATATTAATTTTTTTTTCCATGTAATATTCATTGGTAACCATACCTACAAAATGTTGGGAAGATGTGTATTTATTTTATATGTATTTTTTCTCGAATTTTGGTTTGGCTGTATCTTTTCACCTGCCATTGTTGTGAAGGACTGCAAACTGCTTCCGTTGACTTCTGTTCCCTAATCTTGTTTTTTTGCTGGGACTTTTTATTAGTCTTGCAACATCGATGAAGCAGCAGTGGAAGCTGCCATATCAAAATGTAGCATGCTGGAGACTCTTGATGTCCGTTTTTGTCCCAAGGTACTCTCTCTCTCTCTCTCTCTCTCTCTCTCTCTCACACACACATACAGTGCTATGATTTTTTTAAAAGAAAACCCTCTTTCTTATAATGGAACCTAATTATTGGCTTTTTATGGTGGCTAACAGATATGCCCATTGAGCATGGGGAGATTACGTGCGGCATGCCCAAGTTTGAAGCGCATCTTCAGCAGCCTGTCACAATCATGATCAGAGCAAGCAATGTGTCATTTTTCCTGGGATCTAATAACTTGGTTTGAAGTCGGGACCTAATAACTTGGTTTGAATTCGGTAATCTACGAACTTGCATGTATATGGTGTCATCTATTTTGCTTGTATTTGTTGAAGTATATAGGTAGCAGACCATAGGCGTCTTATGTAACCCTACAATAAGAAATTGTTGTTTTGTGTTGAATTACTGTTCATGTTGAACTCAATTGTTCAGAACGGGTGAAATTAAAAAACAATCTGATTTCCGTGTTCTGTTTGTATATCTTTATGTAATGATACAATAAATTATTTTTGTTTTTATTTATTCAATTCGGGGTCTACTGTATCAAGTTCCTGGAGTTTCTATTGACGGTAAGATTCATATATGCGATTGAGTAGGAAAACCTAGTTAATTGCTAGTCGTTGAAGTTCTTGATGTCATTTACTACTGGAGCATCAGCAAGAACTATGATCTAATTCGGGTGATGATTATACTTTTTAACGAAAATGTTTAGGGAATATGAGGCTCGCCATTGTTATCAACAAAAACAAAATGGAAACCTGCTAAAAATTGGTCTGTTGGTCCATGTTGAAATGGGATAGTCGTTCTAAATTTATTACCCTTCCTTTTGAAAAATCGAAAAAGTAGGGACATTATACCGAGAAGCAACCGGCTTCCAAGTTGTAATCCATAATATGAAAAGTTCTACCATACCTGTATCATGTATGGCATACAGTCCACATCTAAGGTATTTTTTTCCACCATTAGATGTGGTTGTATATCATACTAACTCCCATCCATATAATGCTTTCATTCATCAGCAGCTAGGATTCAATTGCAAGTCTTGTTGGACTCGCGGAGCTTAAAACCATAGATATATGTGAGTAAGGAAAACAAAGATCATCATACAGATTACAGACCATCCATGTATATGTTAGGAAAATTTTATAGCTCATAAATTCATAATATTGATTCCAATTTCTTCAGTTCCGGGTCTGAGATATCAAGATCTGCATTCTCTAACGAGTTCCTATAAGAATCGGCTGCAACCTTCCCTTTGTCCAGCACATCTGAGGGAACAGTTTTGAGGAGGCTGCAAAAGGAAGGTCTTCAAAAATTCTAGTTTTGTCTCGTATATGAGAATTAAAATTGTAAACAAAAGAAGATGAAGATATAGACATGGAGAAAGAAAGAAAGATGTAATACTATAAAGATTTACCTGTCCAATGCATTAAGAGCATTATTAACCTGTACCTTCATTGAATTGACTTTAGCTTCTCGTTCATTTCTTAATGCCAGTAAAAGCAAGGAATCCAGTTCCTCCAAGGCCCTTCAAAAGTTGAAATTTCACTGGTCTTAAAAGGTAGTTGACATCAATCATAAGCTTGTGGCTGTTCTTGTATCCAGTCCAGCAGAGAGCCATGTTTCTAGCAGTTTCATATCTATTTAAGTCTATGCTATCTACGAAAAATTGACACAATACATCTCTATATTTTGTAAATGCAATTCATGGTACCTGAGACATTGATCAACATTGCTAGAAGCCGTTTTCCCATTGCCACTGTCTGAAGCATACTGTGCCACCTATTATAGTTCCGAAGAAAATTTCCAAAGCTCTTAGGAATTCATGTACAGAAAAACTGCCATAAAGCAAATGGAAAGGAGCATGAAGAGTGATGCTAAAATATCCTTGATATGAAACCAACGTCGACAAGTGTAATAAAATTTCACAGAACTATTATAATTAACTGCAAAACATGCCAAGTCCACAAAGTTGAGGGGGTTTGTACAAGGGGAATTGCTCAAAAACAAGATAAGAGACCCAAAGGCTTAGAGCCATTCTAGTTAAGTTCAGTAAGTCACTAAACAAAACTACTCAAATTCATGAACTGTATGAAGACAAAGAAAACTGAAAAAGTACAAGACAAACAACAATAAACACTTGAGAAATCCTCAACTTACAGCTCGAATATTTACACGGAGGGACGCTGCAGGGCCAGAACGTAGCAGAGACCGACAGGTAGCGAACTGGGGTTGATCACCTTCCAGTGATTTCTCTGCGGTTGTTGAAAGATTATATGAGCACTATAATGGTGGAGCACTGTAATAATAGAATTACGGAGTGTATGTAAAATAGAAAGAAGAAAAATCATAAAAAGGTCGTCTCTGAATCCTTGGTAATTACCATATATAACAAGAGTACATGCATAAGCATAACAAAATCATTATAATTCATCAACATTGACGACAAAGAAATCAGTGTTCAAGTGAAAAAAAGGGCAATTACCCAAGTCCTTGATTTGTAACTGGGTCAATATGACTGGTGGTACATAAGCCTCAAGCGGGTCAAGCTTCTTCCTGGGTTATCAAATTTTGGGTGAATAGGTGCTTTAGCAGTAAGAGCTTTTAATTAAAGACCAAAGACTAACTAAGAGCTAAAAACTAATCAAAGTCATTACCTTTTCACATACTTATCAAACATGCTGCCAGCAACAGCATCTGCAGTAAGATTTGGTTGGTCAAGAAAATGCATGCACTAAATTTTGAATTAAAAATCTTCAATTTTCTTTTCTCGCCAACCAAACAGAGAACATAGAATAGGATAGAAACATAATAGAGTTTTAAGAGGCTCACGGTTGGGGACAAGGAGCAACTGAGAGAGAGCGAGAGACAGAGAGATGGAGACCAATCGCCTGCTCTCCCGCCAATTTGAGGGCGACAATGCGCACCTCACTCGCGGAAAATTCTTTGCTTTTGTGGCGAACTTTATGGGCGGTGAAAGAGGGGTAATTGAGAAGCTTAAGGGGTTGGCGCTAACGTGCGCGGTGGTGCTCAATGTGGCCATGCCAACAGAGCATCCGACCCGTTTCTCACTCTTATTTTCCGGCGGGAGCTGTCTAAAACAGAGATAAACTGATAAACGGGGAAAAATCTTCCAAGTCTTATCCGCTTGGTTACGTCGAACTTCCATATTTGCCCTTAAAATTTATTTTATCTACAAGGTATAGCTGTTGGTTTAGTGCCACAGAACCATAGGCCTAGCCCCATGTTCATAAACTACCTTAATTGTCTGTCAATAATTAAACAGTTACATTCATTAAGCCATGTGTGTCAGATTGAAAAGAGAAAGAAAAAAAACAATTTTTCGACGCCCACGGCCACCTAATGCAATGGAACCATGTGAATTAGTATGGGAAAAATTACTGTTAACACGTTAACATTACATTACGTGAAACATATTAATGTATTTAAATTATAATATTTGTACAAATATTAAAGGATAAATATTTAAGATTTAAATATTAATAACTATAGATATATTATAATTTGATGAATTTATAACACTATATCATTATACAAATAGAGACGCACAAAGGCATGAGTGGCATGGCTGAACAGCCTGAACGTTTACTGTTGAAGGGTAGTTATGTAATTAGGAGTGCAAATAACCCGTTATAACTCGGGTTCAACCTGGTTAACTGGTTGGTAGTCTTGCGTTGCCACAAGGCCCACCACCACAACCACAACCCAGAACAAATTTTCTGTTTAAAAAAAAAAAAAAAANAAAAAAAAAAAAAAAAGAGCAAATAATAGCTGTCTAGTTAAAGCATGCACCCAAGTGAAGCCGACACATTACAAACTCAATCCTCTTATACTTCTATTTAGCCCAAAAAAAGAACACGATCTCTCTTACTCTCTCTCTCTCTCTCTCTCTCTCAGAATTGCAGCAGAACAGAAGTGCAGTAACAATGGCAAAGAGCTTATGTCTTCTTTTAGTTTTTCTTCTTGTCGTCTTTGCTGCTGCTGCTGCTGCTAGTACTCAAAGTAAGTCTCGTACAAATCCACAACACATGTAATTAGTGTTCATGCTTATGTCTTTATCTATGTTTAATTATAGTACCACAGTGTGACCCTGAGAATGTGTGGTGTCCCAGATTTGGAACTTATATCTAAATGGGAACTAAATTTTGGATCTACTTTACCACTTTTGGGCCTCTGTTTCTTATTTTAAATATGTATGTGCCTTTGATATGTTTGCCAAATGTGGCTGCACTTATTTTCACATTTGCATTTGCACACAAGTGTATGTCTTTGTTCATTGAAGCTTGTTAGATCTTTGTGGTTAAGATCAGAGCTTACCTCAGGTTGATCTATTTGGTAGGTGATTTTTCACTTACAATTTTGGCTTGTCTTTGTAGTTATGCTTTGATTGAGGACAGAGAATTTGAGGGAAATATGAGAAGAATAATACAATTTTGGATCTTTGGTTTTTCATGATAAAGTTCATGCTTGATTTACAATAATAGTAAATAATGGAAAGCAGAAAACTCCAAATTATTTGAACCCAGTACAATATTCTCTTTAGTTGATTTAATTTTAGGGGACCGAAATAACTCAGAACATAAGTTGAAAGGGTGGTATGTGAGTTGGGATGCACTTGATGCCTTCTTTTTAGACTAGGGCAGTGTTTGATGATACCTCAATATGTTTCATTTTCATAATCTAATACACTTAATAACATTGCCACATTTTAATTTCCAAATTTAGCATAGGACTTTTTTAATCCAAAACCAGGACTAAGTTTTGATACTACTTTTTCCTTGTGTAATGTGATTCACTGGTTTTGGTTTTTTCACTAAGAATTGCAGTGCTTCAGGTTCATTTCTTTGTTTTTAAGTTGTGTGGGCATTGGTATTGTGCTTATAGGAATTTGATACATGTTACAGTCTTTATATAATACGAGCATGCAATAGTGAGGATATGAATGGGTGCAGTAGAGGTGAAAGTTAAAGGCTAAAATATTTGAACCTCATTGTTTAGATGGTGTTTGTACTTGTTTTTATTACTTTCGTACATACATTGACATTGCATATTGGTTAAGTTTTTTTTTTGTTTTCGTCATTTGTTTTATTGGTATTATTGTGCTTGGGATCAAAGAAATCCATAATCTGCCATTTATGAGATCATGGATGAAATTGCAGTCAAGGTTACAAAGAACCCTGCGGATGAGTTAGTGGCTGTACTTAACAGTAACAGAACTGCACACAAATCATCAACCCTCTACGACAACCCGGGCTTGGCCTGCATTGCACTGCAGTACATAAAAGCATATGGAGGTAACTGTGGTGCTGTGGGAGGACCCAATGCCAAGAAGCCTGCGGATTCTGAATTTGCTGAAAATTTTGCTCCCAGCTGTGGTGTTCAAGCCTCATCCCTCGCTCCAATTACCGGTCGTTTACTTGGCTGCCAGACTCATTACATTCATGCTGCTGCAGCATTTTCAGAAATCTTGATTGAAAACAATAAGAGCTTAGAAATACTCTACAATAAGAACCACACTGAAGTGGGAGCTGCTGTCAGTGGCAGTGATGGTGGGTCTCCATATTTCTGGTGTGTGTTGTTCAGCAGTGGAAAATCTAACAGCAGCTTTACTGCAGAGGGAGATGGAATTAAAATAACAAGACCTGGGTGCTCTAGTGGTGCTAATGATGAGTGCAGTGGTGCTGATGACTGGTCTAGAAGCAGCCATATGTGGCCATTTTTCACCACAGCTCTGATTGCAATTTCTTATGCCTTTGGAGTATGAGTGTCGTATGAAAGTATGAGTTGTTTTCCACGTAAATTTGCGGCTCCTATTGTTCTGTTGTATTGACAGGCTTGGCCATTGTAATTTGTTCTCCGTATCTCGCTTTCATTGTATGTAGAGTGTAACTGCGAGATCAATGTCATTCGTTGTTCTTCAGTTTTCCCCTCTCTTCTGAGTCCTTGTCTACCAAGAATGCCTTTTTACATTCCATTGTGTGTGTGTGTGTGTGGGAGCTACAAATGGGGCATAAGCCAAACAAAATGAGGAAGACTGGCTTTGTATTGAATCGATAAACATTACAATCTAATTACCAACAAAGAAGCATTACACTCTCAGTTTCTGCTTAATAGCTCTCCACAAGACAAAATTATACACCCACTGGAGTGGAAGACAGCCTTTTTTTTGAATACATTGAATGTTTATACCAAGAGAAACTATTTGTTTACCTTCAATACTGAGAAGAAACACTTCAAGACTTTCAATTCAACAAGAAGCTGTCTACTCTTATTTATAAAAAGATACATGAAACTTTTCCCTGTAACATGATACTCAAATTACATAGCAGAAAACAAGTACCGAAAGGAATTGAGTTAAGCCTCCCAGTACCAAATAGAAGCTTTGCACTTCAACACCAACGCCAGAACCATGAGGATTATTATAATACCACTAGAAGAACCAACAACTCTGTGAATCCAGTAAGGATCAAACCTGGTAAAGCCCCGGTCTAAGTAAAGGGACAAGGTGATGGCCAAGATCAACACCAAGAGCAGAAGAGGCAGCCAAGCAGAAGAGGCAGCCAAGGAGCAAGGCTGATGGGCAGCTCCTCTTCAAGTTCTGAATCATCTATCGTTCTGCGGTCGATATAGAGAGGAGAAACCACAGCTAGAAGGGCCAACCCCACGGCCACCAACCTCTCATATGAAGAAAACCTGCTGGTCCTCCTTGTAGCAGCTCCAAGCTCCATTCAAGATACTACCTCAAGAGTCGGGACAAACCACCACTTTTTTATCTGTGTAGTGCATATAACTAGTTGCTTTTTGGAAATAGAGGTTCATCTTGGTTTGTTAATCAGTGCATATGTCCAATTTAATGGTTGTCATAGAGAGCTTGACCAAATGGACACTCTCAATTTAGCTTTTTCCTCCCCAGGGAATCCTTCCAGAAACTAATATAATGTTCCCTTCAAGACTAGGGGTTAACAGCAGCTTAAGCATGAAGGTGTTGGTGTCAGAATGAGTGGGATAGATTATTCTCCATTAACAAAAAATTTATAAAAAATTGATACTGGCTGCGGCTACATGATAATCCTTTGGAATCCGATGCTGTATGGGTCACATGAATTTTCAAGCTATAATTTACCCAATCAATGGAATTGTTGAAAATGGAACAAAAGTTTATCTTTTTATTAAGAAAAGGAATATGGGTTATCTGATGCTACACAACGCTACAGAAGCAACAGAGTTCTAAACCCATTAAGGCGGTGGAGTTGCCTATAGAAGACTTCACAGCTCGCTTTTTTCTCCATTTTGATATTACTGCATGGGTTCTTAGGCCTCACGTTCACTGCTTTAGGAAGAGCCCCTACGTCTCAATAAAGTCCATTTGAAAACCATCATCAGGCATCAGGCATCAAGCAATGGGCTTCGGGGAAACATGGGCTTTTCAGCCGACGCTATAGACTGCATTAGACCACTAGTGACTAATACTGTGTACGCAAATATACAAATTTGGCATATTCATTTAGCTTAATGCTTACATTTAAATTAAAAAAAAAAGACAGATTCAGATGAAAGCATCAATTCAATGCATTACTAGTTACTACCTTTATTCAAAAAAAAAAAAAATTCTGATTTCTGCAGTTTCAGCCAAGTACAAAGAAAGAAAGAAAGAGCCGTAAGATTAGTGTCCATCACTCGAATATTACAAGAAAATTATAGAGAGTAACCTAACTGACACCACCGGAGCTCTTTGTATTGCTGCCCTGAAGCCTTGTCATCCACTTCTTCTGAGATGTAGTGGGATGAGCAATGAATCCTTGGGAAGAAGCTCCTGACGATGCTGGAAGTTCAGCAGGTAGCGCAGCAGCAGTGCTCGTAAAGGCATTCAAAACCAAAAATGCCAGAATGGGAGACAAATCCAATGTGCCTCCAAGTGGTGGAATTAGCCCACGAAATATGTTCAAATATGGGTCACATATTGTGCTGCACATGTACCACCACCCACATCATAATCAATTTGATTTGTTAATATATGTTACAATAACATCTACAGTGCAAACACTGTATGTCATACTAGAAAATCTGTATCCCCCTCAACATATAAATGTCAAAATTATTTTATGTCATTAATTGTCTGAATGACATGCGCATTGTAGAATTTTCCATATAATGAATAGAAGGGGTTACAGGAATATACCTGAGAGGTCCAACAATGGCAGGAGGGGAGTTGGGGAACCAGGTCAGGACAAGCCTGACCACCAAGAGAGTGTTGTACAAGTTCAAGAAGTTGGAGATACCATTTGCCACCACAAGCCCTGCCACTGAATCTCCTGGTAAAACCGCAGCAAAGTTGTGACTGGATAAAGCCTTCACCTTCCTGTACCTCCAGCACCCAATCTGAAGTACAAAAAAAAACTTGAAACATAAGTTACACTTGCATTAAAATTAATACCCATTTCCGAATTATGAAATTAATTCAGAGAGACATATATATACCTGGTGGCAGGTACTTTGAAATTCAGAACGCAAAGAAAGTAGCTTGTTGAGAAAGGGGTTTTGAGAAGCCAATGAGTGGAGCATTTGGAGACACTTATCGGTAGCGGACGCAATTGAAGTGTGAATATCGGGAAGAACAAAATTGGGCTTCTTGGAGGACGATGCTCTCAGAAACGGTGCGAAATTGGTTGAGAAGAGTAGCATTGCGCAGTTCGGAGCAAAATTGGACGCCATGGATTTCTGGGTCTCAGTGGCCGAAGCCGACTCGCTCTGGGCCATTTGCTTAAGTTCGTGAGGAAGTGAAGCTGAACCAGATAAAGCTTTTGGATCAGGAGAGAGAGAGAGAGAGGAGAAAATATTTGGATAATTGTACCGTATTTCGTATCCCAGGCATTGTACTTTACACGACGTCGTTTCCTCTCCACTCGTTTTTATTTATATTTAGGTGGATAATTATTGCGTTATTCACTTGAATAATTGTTTTAGTTGCTGTGGCAGTTGTGGTCGTTTCACACGGTAATAATCGTCTTTACCAAGCCGCCTTTTCTTGTGGTCAACGTGTGTCGGCTTTACCAAGCCGCCGGTAATAATCTGACTTGTCAGATTATACAATTAATTAGCGCCAATAATTACCCAATTCAACGACCACCTCTACCTTCTTCATCGATCATCGTCTGCCACGTTCTTCTCTAACAGATCTCTCTCTCTCTCAATGCCGATGATGAATAGTATCGTGAAGCTCTCTCTCTCGTCTGACCCGAAGCTCGTGTTCAGTTACAGCACCAACTCCTATGTTGACCGCTTCGCCTTCAACTTCAAGCCTCACCTCCCGGAACGGCGTCGTTCCAATCACTTCCCAAATACTCGCCGACGCCACCTCCTCCAACTCCACTCAAACACTAATTTCAGTAATTTCACAGTCTCCAACTGCCTCCAAGCTCCGACGTCAGTTCAAAACGCGGCGGCGGTTCAGCTTCAACACGAACCGCCACGCGACTCCGCCGAGACGTTGGTGCTGCTCGACGTCACCGGGATGATGTGCGGCGGTTGCGTGTCGCGAGTCAAATCGGTGCTCTCCGCCGACGACCGAGTCGACTCGGTGGCGGTCAACATGCTGACCGAGACGGCGGCTGTTAAGCTGAGGCCGGAGCTCGCCGATGGAGCTGATACCGTGGCAGAGAGCTTGGCCGGGAGGTTGACAGAGTGCGGGTTCGCGTCGAAGAGGAGAGCTTCGGGGATGGGAGTGTCGGAGAGTGTGAGGAACTGGAAGGAGATGGTGAAGAAGAAAGAGGAGCTGCTGGTGAAGAGCAGGAACCGCGTGATTTTTGCCTGGACTTTGGTGGCCTTGTGTTGTGGATCGCACACTTCGCACATTTTTCATTCTCTTGGAATTCACATTGCTCATGGTAGATTTCTTATCTTTCTTTTTTTGGTGGGTAAATTAATTGAAGAAAGAGTTTTTGATTTGTACATAATTGAAATGATGATGTGCAATTTAATTTTGCTTTTGCTTATTTGTATTGGTTTAGGATCGTTTTGGGATGTGCTTCACAATTCGTATGTGAAGGGTGGTTTGGCTTTGGGAGCTTTGTTGGGACCCGGGCGAGGTTGGTTGGTCTTCCTGTAACTACTTGTATTGTCAAAATTTATTGATTACAGTCTTCTAAGTTGTAGTGCTCTCTGTTTTAGAGGCTACCAAATGGCGCTCTAGCGCAATGGGTAGCTCACTACTTTAATTTGCAATTTTTGTACACTTGCTGGTCTGAACTTTTTGAAATTAAATTGTTGCAGACTTGCTTTTTGATGGTCTGAGAGCCTTAAAGAAAGGATCACCCAATATGAATTCTCTCGTGGGATTTGGATCCCTAGCTGCTTTTGCAATTAGTGCGGTCAGTCCCTTTAAGGAAACAACAATTAACATTGATTCTTCTTCTTTCTTTTTTTCCTTCGGATGCAAGATTGTTGCAATACGTTTTTTCTGTGAATTTTGTTTATTTATAAGTTCTTTACTCTTGTAGGTCTCGCTTCTTAACCCTGGGCTTCAATGGGAGGCATCATTCTTTGATGAGCCGGTGACTGGTTTTGCTTTCAACTTTTGCATAGTTTATCATTACGAGTTTTTCTGCTTTTTGCATGATGGTCCTATGAGATGTTTGTTGATAATCCATACCATGCTTGGGCCTTGAGCATCTCATCTTGCGCTTGGCTGGCTTGTTTACAACTGTATACAAAACTTGCTTGAGATCCGTCTGTTTTACCATGACAAGACCCTTGTTTTCATGTGTTACTGGGGTATCTGTATGGATCCTAAAGCTTGTAGATGTGACTTTAATATCTTTGGTTGATGACAAATTTCTCATGGAAAGCTCCTGTCTTTTTAGTATGCAGGTGATGCTTCTTGGTTTTGTGCTCCTTGGACGTTCTCTCGAAGAAAGGGCAAGGATCAAGGCATCTAGTGATATGAATGAACTCTTGGTAACTTAGATGTGATTCATATCTATAATTTGAATAGACAAACCATAAACATGATATAATGATGTGTTTTCCTTCTCTTATGGATTCGTATTTTATGGTGGATTTGAATGTGCTTGGCAGTCACTGATAAACACTCAATCAAGACTTGTGATTTCTTCCTCGGAAAATGATTCCTCCAGCACCAGTGTGCTCTTCTCTGATGCAATTTGTGTCGAGGTCCCGACTGATGATATTCGAGTTGGAGATTCGGTGTTGGTTTTGCCAGGAGAAACCATACCTGTGGATGTAAGCATTTTGGATTGTCTAGAAACATCATCATTAAAAATCAAATGTTCAATTACTACTCCAATCTTATTGATTTGGCCTATTAAAACTCTAACAAAAAGTTCGAGGAGTTTTTATTGAAATGGGTGCGAATGATTAAATGCTCAAGTAATATGTTTTCGTCATTGTTTAAGCCCAAAGGCTCCTGTTTGCTTAGATGAGTGTAACTCTTTTCTTTTTGTGCATGCAAAACTTGGGATTGAGTGTTCACTAAAATAAATGCTTCAACAGGGAAGAGTTCTTGCTGGAAGAAGTGTTGTGGATGAATCCATGCTCACAGGAGAATCACTTCCTGTATTTAAGGAAAAAGACCTTACTGTCTCAGCTGGAACCATAAACTGGGTATGGTTATATAAACTGGAGACTAATATGCAATTTTGATTTGCTGTCAATTTGACTGACTTTTTTTTTGTTTCTCGGTTTATATTTCTGATAATTGCTTAAGTTTTTAAGATATAGAAAAAGAAAAGCTTTCTGTATCAGAAATCTAGGACACAGAGTTCACATAATAACATGGTAATTTATTTGGGCGTTAATTTCACCTTGCTGGATTAGATCAAGAATTTCAAGCTATATACATAGCTTCCGCAAATTAAGTCACTAATTGAATTTCCAGTTGCTAATTTCATTGATATTTAATATCTGCATAGTTAAAAATATAAGGGCAACTGTACATATTTCAGGATGGTCCTTTGCGGATTGAAGCATCTTCAACTGGCTCCAATTCAATGATATCCAAGATTGTTCGCATGGTTAGTAAACTACTTTTACTCATGACAAACGATAGTATTAAAAGGATAAATATGAGGCAGACGATAGATAGTTTCCCTCATTTTTTTTCGTTAATTTGGCAATTTCTTATTTCTTGGTATTTTCTATGTATTATTATTCAAATTTAGCATCTGTAATGAATGCCATAATTTTCAGGTCGAGGATGCTCAAGGCCATGAAGCACCTATACAAAGGCTTGCCGATTCAATAGCTGGACCTTTTGTATACAGTATAATAACGCTATCAGCTACAACATTTGCTTTTTGGTAGGTGGTTGTAGTTTCTGTACTCTCTCACATATTGTTTGGCCTGAGTCTTATTTTTATAAAAACTTTATTAATCTCATTTATATTGCATAAAGAGACTGAATTGAGGAGGCATCATGTTACTGAACCTACATTTTTGGCATTGGGATCTGAAGTTTGAGATACTTATGATTAATTATAAAACTCATCAACTTAACAATGCAATGCTATCTTCTTACTTGGGAAAAATTGTCAAGCGTGTTGCCACATGTTTTTTACAATTATGCATGCTCATGCTTTGAATTCATGTTCAGGTATTACATTGGAACACACATTTTTCCAGATGTTTTGCTCAACAATATTGCTGGGCCAGATGGCGATCCCTTGCTGTTGAGCTTGAAACTTGCTGTGGATGTCTTGGTGAGTATGGTGTGTTAGTGTATATTAGAGATATTGCTGATTGTTATTATTCAGTGAATTGATTGACTGATCTAGGGGAGATGATTCGTGATTTTTAATCACTAGTATTCAGGAAATTGATTTTAGGGAGTTGATTTGTGTGGCTTATGTAATAGCTTAGATTATGTAATCACACCCTTGTACAAAGAGACAATTACTGATAATAAACACAGATTTACAGAGGCTAACCTAGTTTGGGTTAAGCAACCCCATTACTATTTGATTCCATGGTTAACTATCTTCCAATTACTAGACACATTTTCTACTTTGTAAAGAATACATCTCTCATATTGGAAACTTAATGTTTCTTAAATTAGTATGCATGTTTCTTTTGCAGGTAGTTTCTTGCCCTTGTGCACTGGGTCTTGCCACACCCACAGCAATCCTAGTTGGCACTTCTCTTGGTACACCATCTAAAACCTTCATATTCACTTTGATATTGCATATATAGAAGTTCTAAGTCGGATCTCTTAGAGAATCATGCTAGGTATTTGATACATAAATCTATAAGATCATCTTTCAATGTTAATCTGAAAATTTTCTTCCAACCAACTTTTGTTAATCTGGAGTTTGAGAGATTTGTTCAATTACTCAAGTACATATATGATATATCACTCTCACCAAAAAACCAAAAAAAGAAAAAGAAAGTATGTATATCACACTCGATTTTATATTATGACAGATACTGAGTAGCTGCTACCCACATATAAGCAAGGATATATCTGGAAATCTATAGCTAGCTCATGTTTCAAATGTTTCTTTGACCACTCAGGGAATAATCCCAAAAAAAAAAAAAAAGTATGTATATCACACTCGATTTTATATTATGACAGATACTGAGTAGCTGCTACCTACATATAAGCAAGGATATATCTGAAAATCTATAGCTAGCTCATGTGTCAAATGTTTCTTTGACCACTCAGGGAATAATCCCTTTGGTAAAATTTATCAGGGAATACAAAGTTCTAATTTTACATTTTTTGCATTGAAAAATGAGCAGGAGCAAGACAAGGGCTCCTTGTGAGAGGAGCAGATGTATTGGAACGCTTGGCCAGCATAGATTATGTTGCTTTAGACAAGGTAGATATACATTTAGAGTATCATTGCTCACTCACACACTTGAACGGCTCCTAAGTTTTAATGATAAGTTGAATAAGTGATGCATTGTACTCTAGCCTATATGTGAACATCTCTATGAAATCTGGCTCTAAACCTTAACCTTCAGACAGGAACCCTCACTGAAGGAAAACCTGCTGTTTCTGGTGTTGCTTCCTTCATGTATAAAGAGTCAGAAATTCTTCAACTTTCTGCTGCAGTGGAGAGTACAGCATCACATCCAATTGCGAAGGCTATCTTAAATAAAGCAAATTCATTGAATTTGAGTATCCCAGTCACAAAAAGGCAATTAACAGAACCAGGTTTTGGAACTTTAGCAGAAGTAGATGGTAGTTTGGTTGCAGTTGGTTCTTTAGAATGGGTTGGTGGACGGTTCCAGAGACAAACCGATCTGTCTGATATTCTGAAACTAGAACATGTTGTGCGTCAATCATCAGAAGGTGTAACACCTTCAAGTTATTCAAAAACAGTTGTATATGTTGGGCGTGAAGGAGAAGGCATCATCGGTGCTATTGCAATATCTGATAGCCTGCGCCATGATGCTAAGTTTACTGTAAATAGGTAAAATCTCCATTACCTTACAAGCATTGGAATGCAGATATTTAAGTATATGCAAGGAACCATTTACTGTCTATTTGTCCCTTTTAATGCATACTCAAGTTTTCCCCTCTCCTGCCTTGTGACTATTGTGCAGGAAAATAATTTTCTTCTATAATTTAAGCTTTTGTTGGCCGTCACATAGAAATGCTCCTGGCATTTTGTAGCTCCCTCTTTTTTCTTTTTTCTTTTAAAATTTTTTTTTTATACATTGGAAGAATCAAACCCTGGACCTAGCCTAATTATAACCCTTACCCCACCCACTCTCACCACTTGGGCTAACCCCAAAGGATTGTTCCCTTTCAATGTATTGTGACTATTGCTGTTCATAAGATAGATTGTAGGGTGATTTTGTGATGATATCTTTTTTGTATAATAACCTGTGCCATTGCTGTAGCCTATTGCTGCACTCTTTGCATGTTATTTTCTGTATGTAGATCTTCTACTCACTATTGTTATCAAGTTATTTTCTGCCTGGTGTGCTGACTTTTTGCTGCTTTGACTGGAAGACTCCAGCAGAAAGGTATCAACACTGTCCTCTTTTCTGGAGACAGGGAAGAGGCAGTTGCAACTATAGCGGAGGCAGTTGGAATAGAAAATGAATCTATCAAATCATCATTGACTCCACAGGGGAAATCTGGAGCTATTTCTAGTCTTAAAGCTGCAGGGCATCGCGTTGCAATGGTACCCATCTCCAATTTGATCACTTATTTCTCTAGAATTCTGTTTTAACATATGTTTTTTGACATGCCAAAGTTGCTGTAACACGTTTAGTTTTTTTGAAGGTTGGTGATGGCATCAATGACGCACCATCTTTGGCTCTTGCCGACGTTGGAATTGCTCTTCAGATCGACGGACAAGAAAATGCCGCTTCAAATGCTGCATCCATTCTACTTCTAGGAAACAAATTATCACAAGTATGTTATTTCTACAATCTCATATACATGGTCACCAGCTTCTCCATGTTCTTATACTTGACACAAAACCTGTTCCTGGCAGGTTGTAGATGCACTGGAACTTGCACAGGCAACAATGGGAAAAGTGTATCAAAATTTATCTTGGGCAGTTGCGTATAACGTAATTGCCATCCCCATTGCTGCCGGAGTACTGCTTCCTCAATATGATTTTGCCATGACACCATCACTTTCTGGTGAGTAAAATTATTTCCCTAATTCCATTAAATATTTAATGGAGTTGGAATACAAGCAATGTTCAAAACTTACCTTGTGCAACATGTCATTGCCTATGTAAATTAGAGTATTTCTCCTACCATTTAATAGATCCTGCTTGATCCTTGTTCCTTGTCTATGAATGAAAAACTTTATTAATACATTATTCGGTTTGGCAGGTGGGATGATGGCCATGAGCTCAATATTTGTAGTTACCAATTCATTGCTTCTACAGCTCCATAGGTCCGACAGTAGTAGAAAGAGTTAGCTCCACTAATGCTGTAGATGCCTGTATGTTTAAGACTTCAAGTGAAATCATTTGGTTTAATTTATTTTTATACAACAGTGGGATATTGATTCCTTATTCTTTATTGCCCCAGAATTTTGTAATTGAAAAATATGTCATAGACTCATATTAATATCAAAATATCCACCAGAGTGTACTTGAATTTTGAAATCTGGTTTTTGAATATTGGTTCAAGAATTTTGCATTTAGATCTATAGAAGAGTCGGGAGCATGACTGAGGCAATTGATTTTGATGTCCTTGTTCACTGTTCGCTGTTCGCTGTTCGCTGTTCGCACCTACCAGCCACGAGGCCCACAACTCTCATTTAATTATTTACTTTAAGCATAGCCAGGCAGGGGAAAGCAGACTCGACGTGTCAAAGGCCTCAAAAGTTCAAAACCAGTAACAATGGGCAAGAAAGTACTGCATTCAGATTTTCATGACAGCCAACTTTAAGCTTTACTATTCAATTTCAGATTCACCCAATAAACCAATATCATCACTGTACGTGCCCTGTTATATATTTGAAGCAAAACAATGAAGCTATAACTCTATATGAGGTACACAAAGACCGTTGGAAAAAAGTGATTTTTCTCGGCAGTTTTCCGTTGGAAATAAGGTTGTATTGGACAAGGTAAAGACTTCCCAGTTGCCACAATATGGAAAAATTAAAATCAGTAAGTGTAATATCGTCACTTTGTTACTAATTAACGTGTTATAATATGAATAGACAATAAATTTATAATTGAATATAATATTAATAACACTGTTTATGATAAATTACACTTGTTATAATATAATTGAATTAATAACTGTGGTATTACTATTACCGTAACACTGAAAAATTACTCTGAATATATCTAATTTTTGCTCGAAAGCTTCGGAAGCAGAGAATTATGGGACACTGCTGCAGATATGGGCTACCAAATTCATTTCATTTACATACACAAGGACCTTCATGAAATGAATGTGGTATGGTATGTAAAACATGCAATTAAAAAATGGTTTTTCTTCACTTTTTTTTTTTGGTTTTGCTTACAAGTGATTTGCTTCTACTATAAAAATCACTAAAATGATATTTTAAGAGTGAGATTCTCTTCTTCTCTAGGATCCGGTATGTGGGAAGCAAGGTTTATTTTATTATTATTTATG
Source organism: Purshia tridentata (assembly GCA_003254885.1). Classification (NCBI taxonomy): domain Eukaryota; kingdom Viridiplantae; phylum Streptophyta; class Magnoliopsida; order Rosales; family Rosaceae; genus Purshia; species Purshia tridentata. The sequence goes on from QANT01007513.1 coordinate 24,234, forward strand.
GGTCAAGGCATACAATTGAGAATAATGTGGAGCCCACGAATCTTAAATATACACATTTAATGGGCACGTGATTGAGAACAATTGCTGCTGATACAATTTCATGCAAAAACGCCTTGCATGTGATTGGGGCCCAACCCTCACTTTGCTCAAAAGATAAAAACAAATAGAAAAAGAAAGTTTATCTTCCCTTCTTTAGCCTTTACTCTTCTTTAGGCACAAACCGCACAAATAAGATTGAGAAAATCAAATCTAGTTTTCCATTTTTTTCAACTCTAGTTGGTTTGATATAGATCTGCATTATTATATTGGTCCACAGAGTTTTATATGACAAAATAGTTTTTCTTTTTTTCGTTTTAAAATGACAAAATAGTTAAAGAAACAAATTGCAGCTCTAATCCTATGATTTTTTGAACCATATATAAGTGTTTTTTTATAATTTTATCAGTATCAATTTTCAGTCAATTAATTTTTTCCATCTAAAAAATACATGAGAAGTTCGATCGCTAAAATTTAGTTCTAAAGGCTGTCGAACAAAATTATATATATTTTGTTCCATATTCTTTGTTCATAACTTCATATACATACGAATCAGTTGAATATAATGTNATAACACTATTAATAAAAAAACAGGAGTTAGGTTATGAATAGTAGTTCAAATTAATGAACTAATATTACAGTCATCGATGAGCACACCAATATGATCAAGCAATTTAGGTTGCCATATAAAAGTTGTGAAATAAATAGGAGAGAACATGATTTTTCTCTCATGCAGAAAAAATTTACGGACAAAAAATGGATTTTCTTTTTTCATACTAATCAGTGAACCCTTCTTACACTAACCAGTGGATTCTTCATGCACCTTTTTGTTCTACATTTTTACTACATCTCTTGTTCTGCACAAAATAAGTACTAATGAGTAATGTTATTTGTACTATTTTAACTGATTACTTAATTAACAATTTCTTAAATATAAAATAGATTCAATTATGTAAGTCCGCACATATGAATATCATATTTTATTTTGATTATGAATGAATTTCAAATTTATTAAAAAGATAATCAGATAAGTTGTCAATTAACATGGGAGAAAAACTTTCATTTGACATTCTTAATTATATGTTTAATTAATGTGTTATCAACTTATCACAACGCTTAAACATATAAAACCCTCTCCTGCTCATTGATTATACAGTTATACTATAGCCAGCCCCCAAATAGTAAGGAAATTGTATATTTTCTTTTATTTTTTGGAAGTAATAATGGGTATGTTGCTTTAAGAGGAGCATACTCTAATCCAGGAAACATTCGCGATTAACGAAATGACTTTCTAATTAGAAACAAAATAATAATATAAAAATAATCAGACAGACAGGACAAAGGGATGAAGAGGACGTCTCTGACGTTGACGTTAACGGAGTAGGCCGTCAATCCTCAGGCTTTTTGGGGCCAAAGCTACTTAAGAGTGGGACCCACTTGAAATCATGGTGGTGTGTCAGACGGCGTCGTAGAGAGTACTGAGAGTGAAAGCGAGAGGACGGTACAAATGGCCTTCCCGAGGTGCAAAAGAAAGAAAGCGAGTAACTTTTTCTTACTTTTGTCAGTTTGATTGGAGGGGGAGGGGGGTAAAAAAAAAATTCAGAGTACGAATGGGCCTTGTGGGCCCCACATTGCTCCAGATCCTCTGTGTGAATGTCTCCATCCTTCGTTCTCTTCTCGTGCTGCGTTTTTACCCAACAGTTGTTACGCTGTGATTCTCGAATTTACCGGAATCGCACACTTCACAGCTATTATTATGATATTGAAATTTTAATTATACATTATTTATCCATATATTTTATTCTATTTTCTTTCTCGTCGTCGCTTTACTTAATTATTAATAAATTATTACTGCATGAGTGCATGTTATGATTTTTATTTGATGCGGTGAAATTTATAATTCAGTTTTGGACCATAGGAGAGATAAATCTGTTGGATATGATATGGTCCACTGCCTGAATGAAACCATGTGCAAATAAGCAAGTACATAATAATAGGGCCATCTTGGTGATAAGCCCAAGGTCATGGTTGGAGGGTCTCTGTTTAAATTTTTAATCACTCGTCATCTCTTTATAATTGGATATATTTCCTTCCCTGCATATCTTTAGCATTACTTCACTCTTAATTGTTGTGGCTTTTTCTAGGCAAATTTCAATATCTGATCATAACATTACCAGTTATGTTAGTCATTATTAATATGTAATTTGTGAAATTATGAACTGTTATCACATGCGTAAATTAGTAAAATTACTATACAATTTGTGAAATTGTAAATTATTACCACATGCGCAAATTAGTATGTGACATAGTTAATTTTGGACAAAAATCTTGACGAAGATGGTTTGTTGTTAGATTATAAGTTTTCTGTGGTATAATTCTCTATAGTTAGTAAATGCATATGTACTTAAGCATTAATTCAAACACATTTGCATACATTTACCACATAGATTAAGTGCAATGACTGTTCTAATCTCTGTTACTAATACATGGGAACATCACACATGTCTTTTCAAATTGAGAAGTGAAACAGCGCATCTCCCTTGCCAATTTAAAAATTGGATTAATTGCAATATCAATGTCTCATTCACAAGCACTGAAATGAAAGACAACTTTTAAATGTCTTATAATTGTTTTTCTGGTTCCTTTATTATTTTAAGAAAGAAGACTTTTAACGCTAACCCACAAGACCAAGAACGTGAGGTGGAATTCTCTCACACTTTTAGGGGTCCGAACATTACTGTCTCTCCTTATGTGGCATATGGATTTAACAATCTAACTTACATGCATTGCAAACCATCTTAACGATTGATGGTAAATATTAACCATATGAGAATATCAAATTAAAAACTTAATTGTTATAAAGGAATATTGTCATGTATAACTAATTCACATATTATAATATAAGTGGACGATATTAATAATTATTTAGTTCAATGAATAATATCACATTATCTTTTTGTCAAAATAAGTCGTTATTTTAAATCTCTTAAACAATAGTTGATTAATAATAATAAAATATTCAGTGAACATTTTGATACTGTCAAAGTATAAATTTGTCATTTAGTTATATTATAATATGTGATTTGGTTACACCATGTCACAGTATTACAGTTATACAAAATTATTTTTCTATTTGAACTAATTGGTATTCAAGAAAAGTAGATTTTAAATTATTCCCCACTTATGCTAAGTGATCTAAAAACTATTCTTGATAATTAAATGTCCAAGTTTACCTAAAAATTAATGCAGCAAAATACCACTTGTGATGTAGAGGAGAACAATTACTTGATAAAACTAGAAAAAAAAACTTTTATTTTTTTGTTGGCAATTAAGAAAGCATTACTATCCAGTGTAAATGTTGACGCTATCAAGTACAAAATATTTTAGAATAAATCGCGAGAGTGTAATCACTTGCAAACAGCATGGCAAGCTAATAAGTAATAACTACAAAATCAACGAGGGGCCATTTTGCAATAACAGAATAAATAATAATAATAATAATTAAACATGTGAGAAGAACTTAAACCCACAGAAATTGCAAATTGCATTGCCAAAGGATAGACGAAAGAGAAAGCGACCATTTTATTCACAGTGGACACACTTGGACAATAGAAAGGGCGAAAAAGAATTCCAAAAACCCAAAATATAAAGAGATAGAAAGTTGAGAGAGCAGAGCAGTAATGTTGCAGGTTTTGTAGCAGAACTTTGGCATGTGGTTTTTTAACTTTATCCATGAAAATAATTCTCCCTCCCTCCCTCCATCTCTCTCTTCATTTCTCTTTCTAGCTCTCTGTCTGTCTGTCTCTCTACCTATAAGTTGTTACAGTTGTATTTAGAGGAGAAGAAAGAGAGGGCCTATGCGCCAAAGCGATGTGATTGAACAAAGCAACAGGCTTTAGTTTCTGAATATATCATCAGGTCGTCACACCTAGAAAAAAGACTTTCAATAAAAAAAGAAAAAAAAACAAAGACCAGAGGCAAGGAGCCAAGGACTGCCAAGAGCTTTCATAACCCAATATCAGCCTCTCACACTCGTCCCACTTCTTATTTGTAAGTGGTTCAATGTAGGCGGGTCCAAGAGAAACTTAGAGAAGGAGGATGAAGAGAGATTCTCCGTTTGGCTTTTGAGGGTGTACGGGTTTTGCTGCTGTGATTTGAAGTGGAGTTTTGGGTACTTGAAGAAAAAGCTTTTCTTTGGAGATTGAAAGTTTGAGACTTTCGTGGTTAATGCGTGAAATGAGGTTTAATGAGAGGGCAGCTATGGCATTTCGGGTCAACTACTTCGTGCTTCTGGGTTTTCTCCTTTGTGTGAGCAGCTTCGGTTATGTGGATTCAGACGACGGTGAGTTACAGCTCTTGCTCTGTGTGGGTACCCAGAAAATGCACCAAACATAAAGTATATGAAGTTTGAACCTTCAACTACAACCAAGCTTAACTTAAGTGACTGATAGTAGCAGGCTTCTATTTCGGTTTTTTTTTTTGGCTGTTTCCTCTTTCTCTGCAGCCAAACAGGGGATGCCCATCTGTTTTCCGAAAAAATCATCTTTAATTTCATCTGGGTTTTAAGTGTGTGCTTCAAAGTTTGGAACTTTATGAATTGGGCTAGCTGGAGTTTAGTTTTATATTATTGGGTTTATAACTTTTATGTGTGCGACTGAAATTTTGATTACAATATATAATATGAAGGAGCAACTTTGCTGGAGATAAAGAAGTCATTTAGGGATGTGGACAATGTTCTATATGACTGGACAGACTCGCCATCTTTAGATTATTGTGTTTGGAGAGGCGTTGCATGTGACAATGTCACCTTCAATGTGATTGCACTGTAAGACCTTTTCTTTTCCTTTTGGGGTTGACTTAATTATTATTCTAATCATTATATTATAAAGACAAAAATTGGTTCTTTTTGTTTCATTTTGCTGTTTTATATTCTCTGTTTGCAGTAATCTATCTGGTCTAAATCTTGATGGGGAAATCTCACCTGCGGTGGGAAATCTTAAAGGCCTACAGTCCATGTACTCTTCTTTTCCACTTCTTTGCCAGTGTTTCATGCTTTTTCATTTTTGGGTTTTGCAAAGGTTCTACCTTTTATGTGGTGGGAGGTTTAAGCAAGGATTGATTTTCATGGTGTCTTCTTTGATCAGTGATTTGAGGGGAAACCGACTTTCAGGCCAGATCCCAGATGAGATTGGTGACTGTTCGTCTTTGAGATACCTGTAATTTCTTTAACTGGATCAGAATTCTGAATTGCTTAAGCTTATAACGTTTGCTGGATATAAAAATGTCGGTTATTAACTCCAAGTCAATTGAATGTTCATTAAATGGGGTTATTGTTAGGGACCTGTCCTTTAATGCGATATATGGGGACATACCATTTTCGATATCCAAGTTGAAACAACTGGAAAATCTGTAAGTTACCGAAGAAACTCATTTTTAATAATAAAAGAAACTTGTATATATTTTTATATGAATCTTACATTTTTGTTGGACTTTCAGAATTTTAAAAAATAATCAGTTGATTGGACCACTCCCTTCAACTTTGTCCCAGATTCCAAACCTCAAGATTTTGTAAGTTCTTACAAATTATTTATCATTAATGATAATAATAAAAATATTATTATTATTTTAATACCCATGACTGAATTTCCTATATTCTGGAATGCTTGTTCTAGAGACGTAGCGCAGAATAATCTCAGTGGGGAAATACCAAGGCTTATCTATTGGAATGAAGTTCTACAGTATTTGTGAGTAAATTGCTAACTTGATGATACTATTTCTTCCCTTTCATTTTTTCCTGGTGTAGCTTTGTGAAATCCATCTGGTGATGTTATCTCATTTTTTCATGTCAATTTTATTATTTTTGTCCTCTGCATTGCAGTGGTTTGCGAGGCAACAATTTAGTTGGAACACTCTCTCCAGATATGTGCCAGTTGACTGGGTTATGGTATTTGTAAGTTAACATCTAATCTCTTCACTCATCAAGCCTTGATAATATTTATGTTTTCCAGCATATGAGATATACTTTAAGCAGTCTAACATTCTTTCTTTACTATTCGCCAGTGATGTGAGAAACAACAGTTTAACTGGTAGCATTCCTCTAAATATAGGGAACTGCACTGCCTTCCAGGTCTTGTACGTATTTCATCTGACTGTGAAGTTAAATATCTACTAATGCCTGCGTAGGATGATTCAAATATGTTTGCCCTTTATGATTTGCAGGGACCTGTCCTACAACCAGCTAACTGGAGAGATTCCATTTAATATTGGGTTCCTGCAAGTAGCCACCTTGTATGTGCTTGCAATTTATTTGAGATAGTCTGCCGCTTGATATGTCTTCATAAAATCATCAATTATTGTTTTATTAAATTACCTTGGCTTTGTGCTTGCAAGGTCATTGCAAGGTAATCGACTTTCTGGGCGTATCCCATCTGTGATTGGCCTGATGCAGGCACTTGCTGTTTTGTAAGTGCTTAAGCTTGTGGATTTATGTTAAATAGTATTTGCATTCTCTTTAGATGATTTGTCTCTTTTTGGTCTTATCCCTTCCTTTTCTCCAATACAGAGATTTGAGCTGTAACATGCTAAGTGGACCAATCCCTTCCATTCTTGGAAATTTGACGTATACAGAGAAATTGTAAGTGCATGCTTGTCGTTATGCAATGCATTACTTAATCCTCTTGGTGTATTTTCTCAAATTTTTAGGGATAAACAATGTTGAAAATAGTTACAAGTATGCTGGTGAATGGCTTCAGTCCCTTGTATGCGATATTCTGACTTCAATGTCTTGTCTATGTAGGTACTTGCATGGTAACAAGCTTACCGGATCAATTCCCCCAGAGCTCGGACAGATGACAAAGCTCCATTATTTGTATGAAAGCTTTATCACTTTCCTCTTGGATTTTCAACATTTATTTCATGATTAATGATGTGGACAACATATGAATCTGAGTTGGAACATCTTCTTTGTTCTTATATCTATCTTTTTTACGTGTATTGTTGTTCTCCAGTAAGGAAAGTTCAGAGAGTATTTTGTCTCTAAGTGTTGCTTTTTCTTGCAGGGAATTGAATGATAACCATCTTTCTGGACACATTCCACCTGAACTTGGGAAGCTTACTGATTTGTTTGACCTGTAGGTTGTCTTGCCATGAGGTTTTTATTCAGAAGGGTTTTTGCATGTTTTAAAATTTGAGTTACTGATCAACACTCTTGCAGAAATGTTGCTAACAACAACCTTGAAGGCCCTATCCCTGATAATCTTAGCTCGTGTACAAATCTCAACAGCCTGTAAGCATATAACCTCACATGTTAAATTGTTTTATAACATAGTTTAAGGTAGTCATTCCCTCATGCCTACTTGATTTGGTCTCAGCAATGTGCATGGGAACAAGTTGAATGGAACCATCCCGCCTGCTTTACAGAGGCTGGAGAGTATGACTTATCTGTAAGTTCCACCAACCTTTTCATAAACATTGGCCAAAGGTCAAAATTTTATAGTTTTTGTTTTGCATAAACTTTCATGTTCTTCATGGACTTGTCATGGGGTAGAAAGTATGAATCAAGGTTTCTGTCTCATTGCTGTGACATTGTTTGTTTATTATTCTCAGAAATATCTCCTCCAACAATCTTCGTGGCACAATTCCAATCGAACTATCTCGGATTGGAAATTTAGATACTTTGTAAGTATTAAATATTCTAGTATTTTTTTCTTGTATTGCTTTCTTTGGATAATGCATATGTATATTTTTGCACAGGGATCTTTCTAATAACAAAATAAGTGGATCAATACCTTCCTCGCTTGGTGATTTGGAACATCTTTTAAAGCTGTGAGTTCGACTGATTGACTTTTTGTTGCCATGGTTTTCCTGTTTCTTTTTTTTGCTTTTTCTCTCTTTTCCTGACACCTCATTTTTCATTTGGTAGGAATTTGAGTAGAAATCATTTGACAGGATTTATTCCAGCAGAGTTTGGGAATCTACGGAGTGTTATGGAAATGTAAGTATTTGTTCTTTAATACTTCTTTTGAATAAATTAATTGGCTACTATGTTATTATATCCTCATGATTTTTTTAAAAAAATTGTATATTGTATATTTTTGCAGAGATCTTTCAGATAATCAGCTCAGAGGCTTAATTCCTCAAGAGCTCAGTCAGCTGCAGAACATGTTCTCACTGTAAGTTGCCATGTTGATCTCCATTAATTTAGACCTATGCATTCACTGAAAAGAGTAGCAATGGTTATGTTTATGCTGAACTAAGTTCTTAATGTCTGGCCATTTGCTGCATCAAGTAGCTCCTCCTGTTTATAATATGAATGGACAATAACAAAGGCAATAAAATGGAACCATTTTATTATTTGTCCAAGGTTGACTGCTGAGCATGAACAAATACAAGTATTATCATTATCCAAGTTATGCTGATCAAAATTTTACCTTAAGATCTCAACATTTTGATGGATAATGGGGGTCCATGGGCTGTTTAGTTAAAATGTTTTCTGTTGATTTTTGGGCATGAGAGAGTTTAAGTAGGATTTCAGGTCCTGGTGACATGCCTTTATGCATTTTGTCTTATATTTTTTCTAAAAGAAAGAAAATTTGGCCTGTTATGATAACTTGATGTTGCTGGTTTGCTTTGATTTTGTTGTTCCTCACTTCATACGAATTATTACAGGAGATTAGAACACAACAATTTAACAGGGGATGTGGTGTCACTGATGAATTGCCTCAGTCTTGCTGTGCTGTGAGCTTACTTTTCAAACATACTAATTTCATTTTTATGAAGCTCAACCTTATGGTAAAATCACCCAAGGTTTTATTTTGGAGCACTAATATGATTAATTCTTTGCAGAAATGTATCTTATAACAATCTGGCTGGTGATATTCCCACAGCCAATAACTTCTCGAGGTTTTCACCTGACAGGTTAGAGAATCTGATTGTATTTCCTAAAATTCGTAACAATTTAGCTGCCCATTGAGGGTTCAGCTTATTGCATTGTTGCTCACAAGTTCTCATTGCTTCCAGCAGAACTTTTTTTTTTCCGTGTTCTTTGGCTGATCTGACTTTTTTATGTGCAGTTTTATTGGAAATCCTGATATTTGTGGTTATTGGCTCAATTCTCCATGTCATGCGTCTCGTCCAACAGAGCGAGGTAAATATGGCTATCAAGTAAGACCATCATTTCTTTGTATGTTGAGCATCAAAGAGCTCTGATGGTTTGGGCCCACAATTTGATATAACTGACTACATAATCTGTCATTGGACAACATATATTGAATAATGAAGAAATTTCATTTGTTTTATCCTATGCCTTTCTTCTCTTTGCAGTCACGATATCTAAAGCAGCTATCCTGGGAATTGCTCTTGGTGCCCTTGTGATTCTTCTCATGATCCTTATTGCCGCATGCCGACCATACAATCCAACTACTTTCCCAGATGGTTCACTTGACAAACCAGGTACCCTTTCTCTGTTAGATACATATACTCAACTGCACACTCAAAGCCATGAAGCTTAGATGTTAGTTTTAGTGATGTAGAAACTAACATCAATTGATTTGCTTGTGAAATAACAGTTAATTACTCAACACAAAAGCTAGTGATTCTTCACATGAATATGGCACTTCATGTCTATGAGGACATTATGAGGATGACTGAAAACTTGAGTGAGAAGTATATAATTGGTTATGGTGCATCAAGTACAGTGTACAAATGTGTTCTTAAGAATTGTAAGCCAGTGGCCATCAAGAGACTCTACTCTCACTATCCTCAGTGCTTGAAGGAATTTGAGACGGAACTTGCAACAGTTGGCAGCATCAAGCATCGGAATCTGGTCAGCCTCCAAGGATACTCCTTGTCCCCTTATGGAAACCTTCTTTTTTACGAGTACATGGAAAATGGCAGTCTCTGGGATCTCCTTCATGGTAAGTTCACATGCTCCTAGATGATGTGTCGTGCACGATTATGTTGCCTTATCTATAATAATGATAATTGAACCATTTTCATCTAATAAGAGTTGGCGAATAAAAATTAAAATGAATCCTTGTAAAGTAGCCTTCTGGAACACAATCACATGGCTTTATGTAATTGATTAAAATGCTGTTAGTGTTGCATAAGAATTAATTTCTAATCATTTTTTTTAATTACTGATTCTTTCTCTAGGCCCTACCAAAAAGAAAAAGCTTGACTGGGAAACTCGTCTCCAGATAGCACTTGGAGCAGCCCAAGGGCTTGCCTATCTGCATCATGATTGTTGTCCCCGCATCATACACAGGGATGTGAAGTCATCTAACATTCTATTAGACAAGGATTTTGAGGCTCATTTAACTGATTTTGGCATTGCCAAGCGCCTATGCACCTCAAAGTCCCATACATCTACTTATGTAATGGGCACGATTGGCTACATAGACCCTGAGTATGCTCGAACTTCCCGCCTTACAGAGAAGTCTGATGTGTATAGTTATGGAATTGTCCTGCTGGAGTTGCTAACAGGAAGGAAAGCTGTAGACAATGAATGCAATCTCCACCATTTGGTGAGTCTTTATCTCATGATCTCGTCATTTTGTTCTGATGTTGCCATATTTTAGCTCAAATTTGGGTCATGAGTATGTGCATTCAAACAAGATTCAGTCACCCAGTTTCTCATACAGTATTGCGTCATATTTGCCCCAGATCTTATCTAAGACAGCGAACAATGCGGTCATGGAAACTGTAGATCCTGAGATCACTGCCACATGCACAGACCTTGGAGCAGTGAAGAAGGTTTTTCAGCTTGCCCTTCTATGCGCAAAGCGACAGCCAGCAGACCGACCAACAATGCACGAAGTAACTCGAGTGTTGGGGAGTCTTGTGCCATCGCCCACACCGCCACCACCAAAACAATCAACAACCCCCAACCCGCTATCCACACTCCCATCTGCCAAAGTGCCCTGCTACATGGATGAGTATGCAAATCTCAAAACCCCACACATGTTAAACTGCCCATCAATGAGCACCTCAGATGCCCAGCTCTTTCTCAAGTTTGGAGAGGTCATTTCTCAGAACAGTGAGTGAAGATTAGGATGACTTGTAATTTTATTGTTATTATTATTATATGTATTTCAGAAAGTTCAGTTCATTGAAAATGTGTACAAAAGATCTGGACGAGGGAAATATGAACAACTTTTTACTAATAGATTTTTATGAAGTGTAGTAACTAGATTCATGTGCGTATGCAGTAGTAGTATCATGCAGAGTTATGGTAGTGACTTTGACTTGTCTAGCTGGGACCACCGGTTTAAGGGGCCGGCATGGTGGGGTTAAACATGGTCTCGGTCTCAGAGCCTCAGGCCCAAGCTCTGAAGAGTTGGGTGTGTGCTACTGTGTAGTCTGTGGTCCTGAGGAGGTGCATTATATGCGTGAGCAGCTATAATGTGCTGTGGACTGTGGAGCCTCATCTGGTCCATGTCAGTCTGGTGAAGTTAAAGCTCCGACCAGTGACTGTTGCCTCTCTCCTCATTTATTGATGCAATTATTTCCAAAATTTGCAAGTCTATAAATTAAATACAATCAATTTAAATTTAATTCTTTTTATTCAATAAAAATTAAAAACCGACTAAAAGTTTATTCAATTACATTTTCTATTAAGTTAAAAATTGAATGGTTGATGGAATTATATTTGATTGTCACAGTTTTGTTCAACTTTGAAATTGAAGTCCAAACAATTGCCAATGATTATTTAGTACTTTTAAAGAGATAGAGACGTTGAATTCAAATCTTATAGATGTCAATGTGAGTCAGACCTTTCTCCGGCAGAAAAAATAAAGGGCTAGAGCTTTCATTATATGGGCTTTGAGGTACATGTATTTGGGCCATCTAAGGCCCACCAGCCTATAGGTTTGCATCCAATATAATTTCATTAGTCTTATTTATTTTTGGGCTTCAGCATCCATTGAACACCTTGTAAGTTATGATTATGCAAAGGCCCCAAAGAATCGAATAAACAAAGTGCAGGTCATATACCTGAAATAAATCCAATAATTAATTGCACGGATTTAATCTAGGCAGATAATTTGGTAGCCCCGAGTACACTGCATCCATGTAGTTCAAAAGGTTTAATTTTTTTTACCAATGAATATTTAAAATTTATATAAGTAAATGCTCTTAATACTAAAATTACATATTATTATAATTTATATTTGGATCACTGATATGAATTTTATTAGTGAATAATCTTCTAGCTGATGCATGATCGCCATTCACATTGAATTCCACAACGATCATCCTAACAAAATACAATCTTAAATTCTTAATTAAAAGTAAAAAAAATATATATGTATTTAGGAATTCAAGACAGCAGACAAAGAGAATCTGTAGGTTTTTTTTTTTCATGGAAAAGTTCGTACGTTTGCAAGGATCAAAATTTCAAATACCATTTTTCTCCAAAAAAAATATTCAAAGATTCGAAAAAAATAAATACGGAAATTTCGTAACGTTGTCACTTCCCACCGTATATACTCGGGTGAGTCAGCGGGGTCAGCATCATCAGATTCCAAACTTGCAAGTTAAATAGCTAGCGTGCGCCGTGTGGTAGCTGCGCAACCAAAACCAAAACAAACCGCAAACAAATACTGACTCGTCTCGTCAGTGGGGGGTTGGGGGTGACGTGTCGAATACGATATATATACCCTCAGTTTCGCCATTTTGGACTCCTACTCTACACCTGTTAGGGCGGGAACCCAAAATTGTTTTCACCAAAACCTCATGTCCTCTCTCTCTCTCTCACTCTCTATTTTGTCTTCTCTCACTTCTCACGCTCAACAAAATTCTAGGGTTTCTGGTTCCTCACTCGCTCGATAGGAGTCCACGATGAGTCTCCGCAAGGGCTCCAAAGTTTGGGTCGAAGACAGGGACTGGGCTTGGGTCCCAGCTGAAGTCGCCGACTGCAAAGGCAAACAAGTCCAAGTGATCACCGCTTCGGGAAAGAAGGTGAAAATCGTGGCCTCTATGTTTGTTTGTGATTTTCAAGCTTAAAATTTGTGTAATTTTGGTATTAATTGTGGGGTTGACTAACTATGTAGGTTCTGGTTTTGCCTGAGAAACTATTTCCGAGGGATGCCGACGAGGACGAGCATGGAGGAGTCGACGATATGACCAAGTTGACGTATTTGAACGAGCCGGGAGTGCTGTACAATCTTCAAAGGAGATACGCTCTCAATGATATATATGTGAGTGAATTTGAATGCATAACTGCAATAAATGGGTTCTAACTTCTACTGTTAGTTTGATGAAAGGGCTTTCTTAATTTGATTCTCGATTATGGTAAATTGTGGTTTAACTGATGGTTTCTGGCTTCCCACTTGGCGGAGCTCCGAATCTTATGGACTCTATGTCTCACATTATGCCATGTCATCAATTGATTTATTGGTGCACTATTCTGACTCTGCTAAATGCTTGTCAAATGGACTATTAATTGTCTCATTGATGGTTTACACTTGGCGAGCTACTGTACTGGTTCCCTTTTAATCCTAGATAGTTTAGCAGCCTAAGCTGATGTTTTCAATTGAATTTTTCTATAAATGTTGACGATATTCCAAATAAATGCTGGAATTCAAGTCAAGTTGACGTGACTTAAATTGACTGATGTTTATATGTATAGAAAAGTGCTCGTATCGAGTGTGTAAAGGACTTCTTAATTCAAATACCTTCTTTGACTTCATTTTGAGTTGTGATTATGATGAGACGTAAAGACATAGTATCATAAATCAATGTGGGAAAGGGCATATATATAATGTTCATTACTTCATGTGCAATATACTGAAACTTTTCTTTTTATAATTTTGTTTTACTAAATTGGGTTTATGAACCTTTTTTTGCAATTGCAGTGGCACTCAACGTGAATTTTTTTGTTTTTTAGACATATACAGGGAGCATTTTGATTGCAGTTAACCCATTCACAAAGCTTCCCCATCTATACAATGTACATATGATGGAGCAATATAAGGGAGCCCCTTTTGGTGAGCTAAGCCCCCATGTTTTTGCTGTTGCTGATGCGTCTTATAGGTGTGTCAACTTTATGTGCTTATATGTAACTTGATTGTTGACCTTTGTTTTACATTACTATTACATTTAAGGAATCAAGTTACCTTCTCATGATTGTATAATGTAGGGCAATGGTGAATGACAGTCGAAGCCAATCAATACTTGTCAGTGGTGAAAGTGGGGCTGGGAAAACCGAGACAACGAAACTGATTATGCAGTATCTTACTTATGTTGGAGGCCGAGCTGCTGGTGATGAGAGAACTGTTGAGCAGCAAGTTCTTGAAGTAAGAGTTAACCTTGGTTCAAACAATTTACTTCTTATTTCTCAACTATTTGCATCTTTGAATAAGAGTAGGCATATATTTTTACTCTATTGTGGAATGTGGATAAAGGTTTTCTTTTTTTTTTTGGCACAAAAGTTTTGCCACTAGGAAGGTATTGTTGAGGTATATTAATTTTCTTCATTTTAGCCCGTTAGGTCTTGAGCTTGGCCTAAAGCTTGATAAAAGGAGTTGATCTTCTGTACTTGTATTGAGAAGATTGGTCAACATTGTGTTCTGTTTTTTAGTTAGAATTTTCTGTCTTTCCATCTTGTTGCCATTAATGCGTCACTGATTCTATTTTGTGCATGATTCAGTCAAATCCCCTTTTGGAGGCATTTGGTAACGCAAGGACTGTTAGAAATGACAATTCAAGGTGTGCTATATACTTATTCTTCTCCCAAAATATCACTAATTTGATTATGTAGGAACTTGTCACTACCTGGTGCCATTTTCACTAAGAATGGAAGTGGCTAGGTCAGGGTCTGAATCAATTGAATGTTAACTTTTTTTTTGTTTTTCTTATGAATTTTATTAAAATCTTTGTTTTGTGGCTCATATATGTGTTCTTGATAATAAAACCATGGGGTAAAAGTGATACTGGTTAGTTTAGAATTGGAGATCAGAGAGTTTGAACTGAAAATGTGGGAAGAGAATAATGAATGATCTGGGTATTGGCACATATTGTGAAGTAAATGCATAAAGGTGGGTAGTAATAACAGGATAACTTAAGATGTTAATGATGGGAGGAGAGGATAGAGAATATCAATACTTAAATTTTTTTTACCTTCGTGAATGAGTAATAGTTTATCATTATGTGAACTTGTCTTTTATTGCATTGAATGATTAATTGGGATAAAATTTATTGTAATCACTAATCAGCACTACTGTTTATAGTTGTTCTTGCTGTATAGTTTGATATCATCCATATTTTCTGTTTGTTGTATTCAATATTAGTTACCTGTGAACTATAAATAATTTTTGCTTGCATTTTTCATGCTTCTCTGAGGCAGTCGTTTTGGCAAGTTTGTCGAGATCCAGTTTGATGCAAATGGTAGAATATCTGGAGCTGCAATTAGAACTTACCTATTGGAAAGATCCCGTGTTGTTCAGATAACAGATCCTGAAAGGAATTATCACTGTTTTTATCAATTGTGCGCATCTGGAAAGGTACTTTGTGTGTGTGTATACGCCAATGAATTTATCACATGGTCACCATTGTATATAACTACTAAGTCTCTATAATTGTGTATCCGTTTATCGTTGTGTGTATGTATGCATGCATGCATGTATCCATAACACTTTAAAGGATTATGTGCGCTAATGTTTCTTGTGTATCTCAGGCAGTTTCAAGTTGTGCGTGTGTTTGTGCCTGTCTATATGTATGATCATCAGTTTTGCGTACTTTATTCAAACTTATGGATATTGTTTTTCTGGGATCGCAATATGTCCAGGATGCAGAGAAGTACAAGTTAGGCCACCCAAGCCACTTTCACTACCTAAATCAAAGCAAGATATATGAACTGGATGGAGTGAGCAATGCAGAAGAATATATAAAGACAAGAACAGCAATGGATATTGTTGGTATCAGCCAAGAAGATCAGGTTTTAATAATTATCCAAGGGGATGGCTCTTTACAGATGAATACTATTTTCCTTTAGTTATTTTGTTCACTCATATTTCTAAAAATTGTTTTCTACCTTTTATCTAATTATTAGGAAGCAATATTTCGCACTTTGGCTGCAATTCTACATTTGGGAAACATTGATTTTTCTCCTGGGAAGGAGCATGATTCTTCAGTTTTAAAGGATCAGAAGTCTAGCTTTCATTCACAGATGGCTGCTAATCTCTTCATGTAGGTGATTCATATAGCTTGAACTTGAACTTTTATTTTTTCTGAATCAACATTGAACAGCCAGAAGGGTTAATTTCATTTCTCTATTGGCTTATATGAATTTATGATTGTAAATCTTTCATTTCGGGGATTTCTTTGTAATTAAGCCAGGGAATGCATTGATGAAATATATAGGTCAATCTATGCATAATTTGAGGAGACATTTTTCTGATTTTCTCCTTTAATATTGAATAAGTAGTTTAACTGAATTGCTCAGCCCCATTTTGTGATAGGAGCATGCCAGAAAAATTGTTGCCTGAACTTCATAATGGATGCATTTGGATCTTGATAATTTAACTAAGTTGCTTTATGAATCAGGTGCGATGTGAACCTCTTGTTAGCAACACTGTGTACTCGTACAATCCAAACTCGCGAAGGGAGTATTGTTAAAGCTCTTGACTGTAATGCTGCTGTTTCTAGTAGAGATGCATTGGCAAAGACTGTTTATGCCCGGCTGTTTGACTGGTATGCTTTCAATATCCTCCCTTCAGGAATTATTTTCATTCAGTTAACTTTTCTGAGAAGATTTTCATGTTCATCTTTGTCGGTTTCTGATATTTTTACAGGCTTGTTGATAAGATTAATAGGTCTGTTGGGCAAGACTTGAATTCCAAACTGCAAATAGGAGTTTTGGACATTTACGGTTTTGAATGCTTCAAAGACAACAGGTAAGATCAGTGCCCATATCTGTTTGATTTTTTTTGTTATGCTACTACTATGGGTTTTACTTTGGGGTTGGAATACAGTCAAACTGTGGGTTTTTGTTATGTACAAACTTGCACTGGCACTAAATAGTGACGTTGCAACTTTGTACAGTTAATTGTCATGGTGCTCTAAACTTGCTTGAAATTTCCAGAAAGTCTGAACCTGCTCTACATAAACTTCTTACCTCTACTAAAATGTCTTTTTAGCATCATGTACTTTTGCTTTGCATTCTTGTTTGCCTCTGTACTTGATTCAGAAGATATTTGTACTTTTGACATCCTAGCTGATCTGTTCATTGGTGATAGCAATAGTCTTTGTACATTAATTTATATATCCATAATCTTTCATTTATCATCATTGTTTTTAAATTTTTTTGTCATCAGACTATTCTCATTGTTATTGGAAATAAGTTTCATTGCAATTGATCATTCTTCCTTTGATTAATTAAGATATTCTCTGCCTCAGTTTTGAGCAATTCTGCATTAACTTTGCAAATGAGAAGCTCCAGCAGCATTTTAATGAGGTGTGTTACTGTTTTGTGAAACTAACATAGTATGTTCTTATGATATTATATCATTATTATTATTATTTTTATTTGTCCCACTTGTTCCAGCATGTATTCAAGATGGAGCAGGAGGAGTATAGCAAGGAGGAAATTGATTGGAGCTACATTGAGTTTATAGACAACCAAGATGTTCTAGATTTGATTGAGAAGGTATCTGTCCATTCTGTCTTTAAAAATTTGGTCTACTAAAATATTTGTTAACAAATCTGTGTGAAAAGCTGCAAAAGCCATCTCCTTCCCTCACTCTTCCTTGAAGCCTTTATATGATTTTAAAAGTGGGTCTTTGCTGCTTTTTTTATTAGTGTGCACTTGATATGTAAGGAGTGGTTCCATTCATATTATGTGCTACAAACTGACTCTGGTTGAGAAGTGCAAATATTTCTGAATAATTTATATGATGGAATTTACCATTCTGCACGTAGGGAAAGTGCATAGGGGCATGGGGCTCGTATAGTATCTATATTTTTAACCTAGTGTAGTCCATATATATGAAGTCATGTATGGTGGACATATGTGGGTTTGGCATTCAATTCAATTAGAGGTTTTTGGCATGACGACATGCACTTGTGGTCTCTGTTTTTAGTGATTTAATTGTATGACAAATGCTAAAATCTACTGATTTTTTTATTTACTTGAAAAATGTTATTATTTTTCTTCCTACAACTAGTTTCTAAGGTTTTATGCTCTTATATGGCTTGAGAGTTTGTTATTCTTGGACCTTATGTTATTGTACATTGATTTGCAGAAACCTACTGGTATAATTGCTCTCTTGGATGAAGCTTGGTACAATTGAGTTCTTCACTATAATTTGGTGCGTGTTACTCTATATAGTGTTCTGTTGAGTTTTATCCTTATCCTGATTTTCTTATTTTTGCAGCATGTTCCCAAAATCAACACACCAATCTTTTTCAACCAGGTTGTTTCAGCATCTCCAGGCCCACCCAAGGTTTGCAAAAGAAAAATTTTCAGAGACGGATTTTGCCCTGTCCCATTATGCTGGAAAGGTATATTATATGTCATAACATATTTGGGTGCAACATCTTGTGACTCAAGTAGTTTTAATTATACTCCACCCTTCACTACTTCTGTAGGTTACTTATCACACAGATTTTTTTTTGGATAAAAACCGCGATTATGTTGTGGTAGAACATTGCAATCTGTTGTCTTCTTCCAAATGCCCATTTGTTGCTGGTCTTTTCTGTTCACTACCTGAGGAATCTTCAAGATCATCATACAAATTTTCTTCTGTGGCCACTAGATTTAAGGTATATTTAACCTTTATCCTTTTTCCTGATGTGATTTTGATTGGATGCACCTGCTTGAAAGAATAGAAGGCGATAAACAAAGATATTAAGTTGGAGAAGGCTCCTTTTGGAGACTTTTCTCTTTTATTCTTCTCTAAGCAGCTATGTATGTTGTTCAAGATGCTTGTGCCACATCAATTGCTAATTCAAAACTAGACAGTTTAATGGGGGAAATAAATGTTTTGACTTTCTTTGTTATTTTATGGTTTATTGGTATTCAGCTTCTTTGTTCACAAATGAATGTCAATCTGAGGATTGACCCCCCTCCCCTTCCTTGGAGAGGGGGTTTATTTCATTGCTGGTTAAGGGTTTGGTCTTTGGGACCAATCATTTCCCGTGTGCTTTGGTCTCAGAATTTGAGTATATAGCTTTAGGTTGAATGGGTACTTTCTCTTTTCTCCAACCCACCTATGTCCAACAAAATCAATGACTTCTTTGATGTTATTCTGATAATACTTCATTTTACGGGTATCATTTCTGCTTGTATTCATCTAATCATTGAATTTGACGTGTATTGAGAAATGATATTGCCTTCCTAACATATTTTGTTTCTGGTGTGCAAACTATGTAGCCTATTTGTGCTGATTTCTAGAGTTTATTTTAGATAATTGATATGTATCATTGATTGAAGGATTTGATTGCTAGCCTTCATGTTGCTAATTCCCCCTTTTCCCCTTTTTTGGTGATTCTAGCAACAACTTCAGGCACTGATGGAAACCCTCAACTCAACAGAGCCACATTATATACGCTGTGTTAAGCCGAACTCATTGAATCGACCACAAAAATTTGAGAATCTGAGCATCTTGCATCAATTACGCTGCGGGGTCAGTGAGATAAAAAAATTTATGATTCTTTTGTTAGATGTTGGTTCACACATTGAAATACAAGGGTTGAATACATAAGGTTTCTTTAAGGTCATATTTTACATAATTTCTGATAGCACATCGGGTCGAAAGGAAACAATTTCTAGTTGGTCTGTTTGCAAGCTTCTCTTCCTCTCTCTCTATCTCTCTCACACACACACATTTATCATCAGTATCATACTCTAGCATCAAGCACATATTGTTGGTTTCCCCACTCACCCATATTGCATGTGTTTCTTATTGATGTCACAATGATCAAGCTGTTTAATCTAATGATTCTCTTATTTGTCATAGGGTGTTTTAGAGGCTGTTCGGATAAGTCTGGCAGGTTATCCCACACGTAGAACTTACACAGAGTTTGTAGATCGCTTTGGATTATTAGCGCCTGAATTTATGGATGCAAGGTGTGTCATTCATGTTGCTTAATCTTGAAAGTTCTGCCTAACAGCTTATTTTTATCACCTTGAATGTTTTTAAATGTTTAATTTACTATTATTCTGTTGCAAACCAGCTTTACAAAGGTATAAAGCTGGTTATTATTATGTTAGGATTCTTATATGTTTTGTTTTTGTTTAATTTTCTAATTGTCTTTATTCTTTTAATATTCTTTATTTTTTTCCAAAGTACTTGGAAGCCGTTCCTTTTTCCCTGTTTCCCTTTTGTGCTTACTAGCTTTAATTTCTTTAATCCATTATGTTTATGTAGCTATGATGAAAATTCTATGACTGAGAAAATTCTGAAAAAGTTAAAGCTTCAGAATTTTCAGGTATTCCTCTAGTCCTGCAACAATGTATTTAAGTTTGTACGCATTGTGGTGTTTGTATGCGGCGTTCATATGTGTAAATACTCGCAAGTGCACACATGTATTAAATAAATGACAAGGTTGTTCTTTCTTTTGAAGTTGGGTAGGACCAAAGTATTTCTTAGGGCTGGCCAAATTGGTGTTTTGGACTCCCGACGGGCTGAGGTTTTGGACAATGCTGCAACGCGTATTCAACGTCAATTGCGAACATTAGTTGCTCGCAGACATTTTGTTTCAACTCGGGCAGCTGCTCTTGCACTCCAAGCTATTTGCAGAGGTTCTTTCAATTGTTTCTGCTGGACTTTCATCAGAAATGCAAATTCTTACTTCTATTGACACTTTCTTGAGATCATTTATATGTTTGATTTCTGTTCTTTTCTGTTAGGATGCCTTGCTAGAGTGCTGTATGCTGTAAAACGGGAGACAGAGGCTGCTATTTGTGTACAGAAACATGTCCGAAGGTGGCTATTACGGCAAGCTTATATGGAAATATATTCAGCCGCTGCTATCATACAGTCAAATATTCGTGGGTTTTCAACTCGCAAAAGGTTTATGCATGGAAAGAAACATAAAGCAGCCACTTTAATCCAGGTAAAATTCATAAATGTTTTCAGTGCTATCATTTGCAGTGTGCATGCATGCAAGCTGGCATTCGCTGTTGAAGAACGATGTGTTGATTGAGCTTAGAGGAAACAAAGCCTGTGGTTATTTTTCTGCAGTCCACTTTCACTTTATCCTTGAGGAAAACATAATAAACAGTTGCTCTGGTTTTGTTTTGTTATTGGGGTTTCTGTCACCATAGTCATTTGCATTTTTCTTTTGAAAATGTGGATTTGGCTTCAACTAATTTTTTAGGGTTTGCAAGTTTTTCAATCTTTCTGGAGGGAATAAAAATGTGCGATCTTACATTATATCTGAGAAAATAATGAATTTATTTCAGAAATGCTAACAACGTTGTGTTATAGAGATTAGGGGTTGTAAAACTGATCAATGAGGTTGATAATTTTGTTTTAAAAAAATTTATTTTTTTCTCTCTTTCTTTTTATATGTTGGCATTATAAGTTCAGCCTCTGCATTTTTCCTTGGTGGAAAATGGTATTGAATAGCAGTATTTGCTTAATTATAAAGCTAGGCTTTGTTTATGCATTCATGTATGTCTTCTATGTAATGATTATCTGGCTGGCTGTCTGCTTGATATAACATCACTACTTTGTTTCTGTTTTGACATATAATATAGGCTCGATGGAGGATGTGTAAGTTTCGCTCTGCTTTCCATCATCACCAAGCTTCTATTGTCGCAATACAATGTCTTTGGAGGCGAAAGTTGGCAAAGAGAGAGCTCCGGAGGCTTAAACAAGTGAGTGAAATTGTATAGCTGCTCCTGACATAGCATTATGCATAAAAGGTTTCTCTGCATCATTTTTCATTCATTTACTATTTGCAGGAGGCAAATGAAAGTGGTGCCTTGCGTTTAGCTAAGAATAAACTTGAGAAGCAGTTAGAAGATCTCACATGGCGGTTGCATCTTGAGAAAAGATTGCGGGTATTATTTTTTTCTTCAGTTTTTCTTGGGGCACTCCTGTTTTTATTCTGCTTGAGACAAATGTATGTCACTAGAGGTTGTTGTCTTGTGACCTTGAGGTTGGATATACAGTCCCTATGTTTTCTGTCGTGTTATGATCAGATTCTTTAATTTACAGCTAATTGGCAATGTTATGGCTCAAGGACACAATAGCACATGCCATTTTCTTTTGACCCAAGAACTTCTATCTCATTAGTATGCAAATTGTTGAATCCAATACTTTGTGTGCTTGTTTTTCTCAGAAAATCATTATAAAGGTCTTTATATACTTTTGTATAAATTATTAGTTGCATCTTAACTTGCCCTCCATTCCTCCCTCCAACTTTTTCTATAATTTAGCTATATGACAAGCTGATGTGCTCACATGGATGCTTAGATGTTCCTTTCTTATTGCAAACTCGATGGATTGCAGGTTTCTAATGAAGAAGCTAAGTCAGTAGAAATTTCAAAACTTCAAAAAGTGTTGGAATCTTTGAACCTTGAGTTAGATGCATCGAAGTTGGCGACAATTAATGAGTGCAACAAGAATGCGGTGCTGCAAAATCAACTGGCATTGTCGGTGAAAGAAAAATCTGCTTTGGAAAGAGAACTCAATGTAATGGCTGAATTGAGAAAGGAAAATGCATCTTTAAAAGTGAGTCTTGTGATTTTTATTGACTTTTCTCTTTTTATGTTAGTTTTATTTTGTTGGTTCCTGTACGGTGCAACTTTTAACTTGTTTCCATAGAAGTGCTTGATTTATGAAGCATTTTTGAAGAATCATGATGCAAAATGGCTATGGTATTTCTGGTTAATCAAACATTTACAGTTTTCAGAGTCTGTTTGATTTCTTTTAAAATAATAATTGAGGTGTGGGATATTTAGAAGTTACTTAGATTTCATCCAAAAAATATGTTACTTACAAATGTGAATAGTCATCATTGTTTTGTGCAAACAATAAAGTCTCTTTAGGGAGGAGGAGTAAGTAATTATAGAAGTAAAAATACCCATGGTCTCTAAAGATTACATATGACAGAAAAACTATTGTCTTTAATCAAAGGTGTTGGATTTCCTATAAATTAAGGATATTATGAAATTATTTTAAAATGTGAACAGAGTTATTTTCTAGGAACGATAGTAATTTGTTTGGGGAAGAGGAACAATCAGTAGTAAGTAAATTATAAAAGGGGCAGCACCAATAATTTGTAAAGGTCAGATTTGCAAGAAAAATATATTCTTCAATTAAGGTTATATTTGAAAGATAAATATAGTCTTCAATTAAGGTATTGGTTAGAAATCTAGGCTCGGGGGGTCATTGGAATATCATTAGTCTTGTACTTACTGTGTGAGATGGACTGTGCTGTTTTCTATTTGCATCAGATCCGCAGTGATTCTGTGGCTATTTTGTTTCTGACTGCTTTGCAAATCTTTCTTGTGAAGGATGCTTTTTCTTTTCCTTTTTTTTTTTGCGGGAGGACAGTCAGAATTTTGTGGTGTATTCATTTGGATAATTGCTTAACTATTTCATTTGCAGAGTTCTTTGGATGCTTTGGACAAGAAGAATTCAGCTCTAGAGATTGAGCTTCTTAAGGCTCAAAAAGACAGTACTGAAACGCTTCAGAAGCTGCAGGAATTTGAACAGAAGTGTTACCAGCTCCAACAGAATGTAAACAGGTATCTTCTGGAAATTCATAACCCTCAAGTGTTTATTTCAGTCGTGGTATAATTCTAGACATCAATTTTGGATTTGTGTTCCGATCTGGATATGTTTTTTCAGATATTGCATCTGTTATGCCCCAATATCTTGGTTCTTACTTACTATATGTATAAATTACAGTCTGCAGGAGAAACTTTCAGTTTTAAAGGACGAGAATCATATCATGCGGCAAAAGACCCTTAGTGTGTCTCCAAAGAGCAATCGGCGTGGTTCTGAAAAGGCAATTCCAGAGGTAAATGGTTACATGTGTGCAACATATGAATAAACATTTTGACTTACATTTGTATTTGTATGTAGGAGTCTTATTGTAATCATGTTAAATTAAGTTGCTTCTTAAAAGTTTTGTAAGGATGTGAGAACAATTTTTGATATTACACTCTCACTAGATGTGGGTCTCCTCCCATCAATGGGGAACCCAACACATGGAATTCAATATGATTAGGTGAATGGTTACATGCGTCATGTACAACTGATGATCGATTTGACATACAATTTTTGCATTTAGACCTTATATGTTTCTTGTGTTAATTTTTTTTTTTTGGGTTTACATCTATTTTTAAAAGGTTCAGTTTCTTGGATTTTGGGCAACAGTTTTTTTACATTCACACTCCCTCTCTGTGTGGGTCTTCTTCAACCTTTGGAGCTTGCAACACTTGAATTCAATATAAATTAGAGGTTGCAGTTAAAGGAATTTGAACTCAAGATCTCCCCCCTTTAGTGTTATGATAAAGTTTTTTGGTAGAGGAATTGGAACTCAGGTTGTAAGACCAGTATTTATACTTTATTACTTCTTCTTAGGTATTACTTTTTCTCCACTCGTGAAGAGCGCAACAAGTGAAAATTTTTATAACTTGGGAGATTTCGAGATTTGAATTCAAGGTCTCTTTATATGTTTTGATTAATAACGATAAATACATGGTATTACAGTAGGAGATCCTAAATTCAAATGCCTATATTTGTGTCATTCAAATTTATATTGAATTTCACAATGGTGGGGGGAGGTTTATGCATAGAAATAAATGTTCCCACATTCTAACAATCTAAGTTTTTCAGAAAATGGTAAACCAACAAACTTTATCAACTTGATTAGTTATATCACGTCAGGTTTTTATCTGACTTGTCACTCATAAGTAAGTTTTTCCTGAGCTTTGCTTTTGGTAGGAAAGAGCTTTCGACTTGTATATAGCATCATGGATTTTGTCTAAGTTTATTGTTTTTAATAAAACAGAAAAACTCTGGTGCACTTGTTCCTCTCACCGACCGGAAGACTGTATATGTAAGACATGATCTCTCTCTCTCTCTCTCTTTCCTTTCTCTCTCTGTCTCTGTCTCTCTCCCTCAGAATTATTTGTGCATCTAATCATCACAACACAGTATCTTCTTCTTCATGTGTCATATATCTAATGCAGGAGTCACCCACACCTACAAAACTTATCACACCTTTTTCACATGGCTTGTCAGAATCACGCCGAACTAAGTTAGCTGTGGAGAGGCACCAGGTTTTGTCTCTTATTGTTTCTTGAGCCTTACCTTTCTATGTTGCAATTCGTTGTAATCTTTCTACTGATTGTAATTCAGGAAAATTATGAATTGCTATCAAGGTGTATTAAAGAAGATTTGGGGTTTAAAGACAGTAAACCATTGGCAGCTTGTATCATATACAGATGCCTTCTTCAGTGGCATGCCTTTGAGTCTGAGCGGACAGTTATCTTTGACCATATAATTGAGGGAATAAACGATGTTCTGAAGGTAATTTACTTGCTTCAGTAAAATTCATTTGGGCTTTTCATTTTGTTTCTACTATTCTTGAACTGATGTTTTATTATGCCTGAAATACATTATTTGGGAGGGCTACATTTATAAAGGAAGAAAAAAAAGGTGGTAATGGAAAAGCTATTTTTTCGATCAAATTGATGTTTATGTACCTTTTAAGAAATTTTAGATTTTGAATTATTCTAGGAAAACCTTGTATAATGTTGTAGAATATTTAAAAGGTTTGCTTTAATTGTTTCAGGTTGGAGATGAGAACATTACCTTACCATATTGGCTGTCCAATGCATCAGCCCTTCTATGCCTCTTGCAGAGGAATTTACGACCAAATGGTTTCCCAGCAACTCAGCGTTCTGGGTCTACTGGTTTAGCTATCAGGATTGCGCAAGTGAGTTAAATACTTAAATGCAGGCTCGTTGGTTGTTCAACATGATATCTATCAGCCTTGCAATATTGAGTAGTCTGGAATAGAGTATCATAGTTAACGGGGCTTGTTTTTTGGCCTATTAATTTGAGGTTGTAATTTTCGGGAGAGTGACCAATATGGGTCCCTTAAATCTTGTAATCGTTGCTCTTAAAAAATGATGCCATCTGAGTCCTAGTAAATGACTAAATTTACCGTTCTTTCTATATAAGATGAGAAGCAATGCAACTTTGAGGTGATTTTCAAATTGAGAAGTGCACTTAAAAAAAAAGCTGGGAGAGTGGGATGGCTTAGTTGTAAGGAGGGATGGGGGGGAAATGCTAGGAAATGGTGAATATTAAGTAGGTTGACTTAAATTTCTTTTTAACTTTACTGGATTGCAAATTCATAGAAATTATGTCTATTTGCTTTGCTTTCAATATTTCATTGTAGTTTATTACCTAGCCTTCCCCTACTTTCCTTTTCAGGGACTGGCATCTCCTTTCAAATATATTGGGTATGAAGATGGTACGTCACATCTAGAAGCAAGATATCCAGCTATATTGTTCAGACAGCAGCTAACTGCATGCGTAGAAAAGATCTTTGGCTTGATGCGTGACAGTTTGAAGAAGGAATTGTCTCCACTCTTGGGCTCATGCATTCAGGTTACTCTTACTTAGGCTGATCTGCTTAACCATCCAAATCAAATTATAAGTGCAATGCCATTCTATATTATTATATGCCAACTATGATGAATTTTGTGTTTACTATTATTAGAATTTGCAAACAATGGTCTGAAAATAGTGGCCCAGAATGCTTGTCCCTGTTTAGTGTGATCACTTAGAGGTTACATGATGAGATGAGTAAAGTTTAAAGCTATGGTACAATGAAGAAGTAAATGACCTGGATTTGCCTCCCCTCTTTTACACATGATACACCATTGGGGGTAGAGACAAACATTAAGTATTTTCCTTTGAATCAAATCACAGGTATTGACTCAACCATTAGCAATTATCCAGGCAACCTGTACATATATTAGGTCGCACAACTTCCTTAGAAAGAAAAATTACAAGGAAAAACCCCCTGAAGATTCCAGCTTTCTTCTTCTTTTATCTGACCTTGGACAGCTAATGTTTGAATTCACTTGCTGAATGCTATATTTTGGCCTATCAATTTTGCTTACTTTATTTTTTATTATCAGTTCTGCGTACTACTATGAATAACAAGTTACATGTATTCATGATGCTTTAAGGCACCCAAAGCTGCACGAGTTCATGCTGGGAAGTCATCTAGATCACCTGGTAATGCTCCTCAGCAATTACCTGGGAGTCAGTGGGACAACATAATCAAGTTTTTGGATACCCTTATGAATCGATTACGTGGAAATCATGTACGTCGGCAAATTTTTTCTTATTGGCTTATACTTAGTATTTTTATCAACTGTTCTTAAAATCTTATCATTTACTGAAAGTGTGTTGGCCATGGTCACCTGAGTCCCCACTTTCATTAGTTGATTTCAGAGTGAAAACTGAAAACGACTCTGTGATACATCATATCTAATCATATAATGGGGCCAACTCTTCTGGAACTTTTATTGTCTATGCACCAAGTTGAGAGCATAAACAGCTTTCTATCAGAGATCATGTAACTGTTTGCTAAACTGAAGTTTAATGAATCTTCTGCAGTGCCTCTTGGGTGAAAAATCAGGATTAAATTCTTGGGTTTGAGTGTGTTTAAGAGTTGATTGAAACTGTACGTTGTTATGTCCTTTGTTGATGTTTTCTTTTCTCTGACCTATATGGTGTATTTTGTTCAGGTACCTTCATTTTTCATTCGTAAGCTAATTACACAGGTTTTTTCTTTCATCAATATGTCACTTTTCAACAGGCAAGAGTTTATTGCTATGCCAGTTTTTCATTGCTAGTAAAATGGCATTTTTATAAATTATTTATTGACTCTACCAAAAAACAAAAAAATTTATCAACTCTACCTTTTCTTTCCCTGGATAGTCTTCTGCTGCGACGTGAATGTTGCACATTTTCAAATGGAGAATATGTGAAATCAGGTCTAGCTGAACTGGAGAAATGGATTGTTAACACGGGGGATGAGGCAAGTATAACTTTAATGTTGCAATCATTTTGTATTTTAATTCAATTTTATACCTTTTAATCTGAATCTTTGTGCAATGTAGTATGCAGGAACATCTTGGCATGAACTAAATTTTATTCGGCAAGCTGTTGGTTTTCTGGTATTATCTGAAGCTTTTTTCTTTGACATTTTAAAATTTATAATCTATGTGATGTTAGGAACCTTTTTCTGCTTTGTGCAATTGGTATAGGTAATACATCAGAAGAGGAAAAAAGCTCTGGATGAGATTAGGCAGGATCTTTGTCCGGTATGATCCTCTTGCATTCTTTTGTCTCGATCTGCTTCTTTTATTGCCATTGAGTTCAGGAAAACCATCCCTAAAATCCAAATTCAACTCATTGGCATTGTGATCAACGTACAGGCATTGACTGTCCGGCAGATTTATCGAATAAGTACAATGTACTGGGATGACAAATATGGCACTCAGAGTGTGTCCAATGAGGCATGTTCGCATTTCAGTTCCTTTATTGTTTCATAAATTCTGTGATGGGAGTGCTTTCTGAACGTTATCTTGCTAGCAGGTGGTTGCCCAAATGAGGGAGATTTTAAACAAGGACAACCAGAATCTAACCTCCAATTCATTCTTGTTGGATGATGATCTGAGGTAATCTGATTTTCGACCAATTGTTTGATCTAACTGCATACACAACAAATATTGCTTCTTTTATGGTCTAACCTCTAATTCATTCATGACAAGAAAAAAAAGAACCTCCAATTCGTTATTATGGATTATTTGTTCCTGAGGTAATCTATTTCCTGTCCAATTATTCCCATTTCTCAACTCTTGACTTTCTCATTGCAGCATTCCATTCTCTACTGATGATATTGACAAGGCAATTCCTCTAATTGATCCTTCAGATATCGAACTTCCATCTTCCTTGTCGGGTTATGCTTGTGTGCAGTTTCTTGTACAGTACCAAAATTGAATAGTCTGTGAATCTCAAAGGGTTGGGGGTTAAGCTAATGTTGAATTGATGTAAAGGGTAATGGCTCTTTTCCAGGCTTTGAAGTGTAAAATTTGTAGGGAAATCTGGCTACTCTACACCCAGGGAAGAAAATTGAGCAGTAGTCATCTAAATATTAAGAGGGTGACTCCTTACATTGCTCAAATTTGTTAATTAATGTTGCGGGCTTCATCAGGCTTGATGAATTCATTTCCCTCTAATCATTTGTAGGTTTAGGGACTGGTTATTTTATTGTAATTAGGCTATATATTATTCTTTTAGCTTTTTCGTTTATTTTTGGGTGGTGGGTGGAGGGTGTAGTGTTTATGATGTGCCACGCCGTTTTCTTTAAATCACGTTCATGTATACTAATTTAGTGTTCTGTTATTGTATTTGTACATTTAGGAAACGGATTATGTGATATTTGAAGGGCATTTATTGTCTATGAACTTAAAAAGTTCTTTGTGCTGTTAATATTAGTATCCTGCAACATTTTTTTTAAAGTATATTAGTTAATAGTTAATCTTAAATATCATCATTAAATCTTTACCATAATCCATTACCTCCATGATTCGACGAAAAAAAGTACCCTTCTCAGACTTTTATCTTGAAAGTAGCCCTCGCAACTTTTATTTTTGTATAAAAACAAATGGCATGGATTTCGTGCCAGTTCCATTATGCGATTTACTCGTTAATCGTATGTGCAAAATTCACCAAATTCGAAAGTTTTACCTTAAATTTTCAGTGATCATTAAACCAAAAAAAAAAAAAACCATTTCCTGGCAAACACTTTTGTCAAGATTATTGGCATATCAAGTTAGTTTAACATATTTGATTTGGTAGGAAAGAAGCGAGACGTATTTGCAGTTGCAGAAGAGGAGGCAATATCTTGCAAATCAGCCATTGACAATGATCGGCAAGCACTGTGATTTAGTAGCGGGGGGTACTGCTCGCTTGCACTGCTGGTACTGCTTTCAGGGCTGCTGCTGAATGAATCAACTGCCAAAGCGAATGTGCTTCTGCTTGAAGTGATTGGCCTGGTCCTAGTCTTTGATATGCCACCCCCATTACTTCTCAACTTATCCCATATGAGATTAGAGGCAAGAAGGTTTCTGCGCTTTCTACTATACGCATTATCTGGTTTTGCAATGTCTTTAATGGAGGAAGAAGCCGAAGATGCCTCTGCCAGACTTGTGAAGGACTTGGATTTGTAGTTGTAGAATTTCGAGATGCCTCTCCTGCATTAACCCATTTCATCAGTCAGTTGGCCCAATACAATAATCTTCATCCAAGATATGCCCTTTACCACTTGGCCAAAACAAAAATAAAAAGATATGGCCTTTACCAGCTCATATTACGTAATCAATAATCCAATATAAAAATATGTAGAAATTAATACGTGATTCAACCTATGCAAATTCGAGGATTGATAAGTTATTCAATCCTCGCTCGTATTTAATTTACAGAATCAATACCTAATAAGTAATAACCCAAATTAAGCAATTATTTTAATGAATTATCTCGTTTTCTTTGCTGTGATCCGGAGAAAACCCAAAGGCCAAATAATAAAAAAAAGAAACAGAAAAATTGGAGAATGGAGATGAATCTGGTTTTAAGTTGTAACCTCATAGGTAAGACCTCCTCCAAGGCGTTCATCATTTCCAAAGAACCTTTATACGAGCTCTGAGCCTCATCCTCACAATCCTCGCCGTCGTCCGAAGACGGTCTCCCGGACACATCGCTGTTGTTTCCGATCGACAAAGACGACGAAGAAGAGACCGCCTCCTCACCCACGGGGACTCTCCGGTCGTCGGGCGACTCGTAAAGCATCCCAAATCCATGTGCGAACCCAGAGGAGGGTACGATGCCGATCCTGGTGGTGCTATCCAATGCGATCGACATGATCGCTGCAAAAAGGTTGTAGAGAGAGAGAGAGAGAGAGAGGGGTTGGTAAGTTGGTATTGTAATGGAGTATCGATCGAGATGAGCTGCAGCTCGTTTGGTGTTGTCCAGAGAGCACAACTAGATTTGGCGGAGGAGAGACAGATCGTATGGTATTTATGTTTATTTATTCGACCATCTATTCTTTGTTTCTTTCTTCTAAATGTAGCTTTAGGTGATTAAGATTAAGTGGATGACAATTGATTAACTCGTATTGATTAGAGGATAATGGACAAATAATCTGATCTACTTCTACTTTATTATTACTTTTAGTATTAGTAAATATATGACGGTACTGCAAAGCCAGCAACGACTTGGCCTTATCCTTATTGCTTCCCCCACTGGACCTACCTTACAATATTTGCAATGAGCTGTTATCTGCTGTACCCTTCCCATCATATTTTAGTCACAACCTTTCTCTTTTTCTTTTGGTCAACTACTTAAAGCTTTTGCTTTTTTTGGCATATCTACTTAAAATGGTATCCTCATTATAATTAGATGAATGTTAGTGCGTAGTCACACGCATCATAATTGCATCAATCAATAACCATTTTACGTGATATGAACAAGTAATGAAATGAAGATTAAATACTGATATAATTTTTCGATTATCTTTTCGTGGATGCTATGATATGATGATGCATACAAAAATAAGGAAAACAAAAAATTAAAATTAACGTGTGTAATATTAAATAGCGATTGATTTATAACAAAACTAGCTCCTCTATGTAATAAACCAAACATTTTTCAATATTACAAGAACATCGGTATGCCACGAAGATCTAGCACCATTGAGTTGCTATGTAAACGGGTTTTTTAAATTTAAAAAATAATGGGTGATTTTATTTTTCATTACAGTAGAAAAATTTGAACACCATATTAGTTATAATTCTCACTCACTTTTTCTTTACATTAGAATGCCAACCTCGTAATAGAAATTAGAAAGGTTGAGACAATCCCCAAACTGCCCAACGGCCCCAACAGTTTTTGCCGGGTACGCCACGTGCATGTCCATTAATGCATACAGGTGGAATAATCTGGAGGGTTGCAGGGAGAGAGATGACACGTGGCATTGTTGGAAGAAAGTATTTAGGCCTCGTGACTCGTGAGTGGGAGGGCTTATCCAGATTAGTGGGACCCACCCACCATCTTGAACCCACTTTGGAACTTCGGATAAGATCTTTGTCTTCCAAACTCTGGCTTTTGGGCGGGTCTTTCTCTTTATGACTAGGCATCACTCGGCCGAGCTAATTAACTGGTTTAATGGAGTCAAAGCAGCTGATAAAGGATCGGCGAACACGTGGCAAGTAGATAAACCAATGATCAGAAATTATGCCTTGTTTTTTCTCATAAACCTGAAACAAACATGATATATATATATATATATATATATCAATCCGCCACGTACATCTTGCTACTTGTTTAAGCTATTATCCCCACCGACCACTCACGTTGTCTCCAGGCTAATCGTTTTCAAACACATTGTTGAAACCACAAGTAAATTTTATTCGTTCACACTCCAGCTAACACGTGTCTTCTTCATCACATTAAGAAGGAAAATGCCACGTTGATAAAAGAGTGAAGAGCTCTACGAATAAAAAAAATACACTGAATCAATAACTAATTTTTATCATATTTGTACATTCATATTTGACAATTCATTTTATAATATAGCAATAGAATTGTGTGCTTTAAAACTTTTTTTCTCGTGCTATATATATATGTCTTCATCTTGGTGAATATCAGATAGTTTATATTAATACATAGGAGAAAATAAAGATATGTATCCATACATAGAAATGATATTCCTTCCATTAACTAAAGAATATATCAAAACTATACACATCTTATTGACACTGAGAGGCTGACATGCATTCCATGCATAAAGCCGATTATTATGAACCAAACGAATGTGATATACACATGCAGGCAGTGGTTGCAGTTAAGCAGTATGCTTGGCTGCAAGCTTTGCCAGGGGTCCAACTGCGAGTGAATTGATGTACGTGCATGGCTCAGTGTACTCCCCTAACCAACGCTTGTCGTTGAAGTTATCGAACCTGTCCGGTCCACCCATAATGGCACCAGTGAGCTCATTAGGGTTCGGTGCATCCTTGTGGAAAAACCCGA
Source organism: Purshia tridentata (assembly GCA_003254885.1). Classification (NCBI taxonomy): domain Eukaryota; kingdom Viridiplantae; phylum Streptophyta; class Magnoliopsida; order Rosales; family Rosaceae; genus Purshia; species Purshia tridentata. Next base: position 57,344 of record QANT01007513.1, read on the forward strand.
AACTCATGGCACAGCTGACCGACTTGCCCTGGTCCATCGGGATCGAAGCGCCTCTGTGGTGCGGTTGTTGCGGTGGGTTGACTCCGAACCCGACCATGTACGACCTTCCTTTAGGGTTTGCACCTAGCAAGTAATCCATCTGTTGCTTCGCAAAGTTCAGTAGGTGCGCTGAATCGAAGTCTTTGCCTCCACAATGAATTTTCTGGTTGTGTTGGGCAAGCAGGTCGCCGTAGACCATGAACAACATAGCCGTTCCGGTCACGTATTGGCTGTTGGCTCCGTTTCTTATGTGAATCATACCAGCTGATCGATTATTATATTGTCAGATCATTAATTCAGTAATTATTTTTTAAAAATGTATACTTTGAGAGTTTGAAAATATAATATTATTACCTGGAGTGGTTTTAATTTGGTTGTAAGGGCTGTCAGGAATGTTTGAGCAGATATAATTGTCAGCTTGATTCTTGTAGTTTTCTAAGCTCTTTTCTCCTTCAAAATACAGCTGCGCGCAATATTGGAGAAAATATATGTATTAACTAATTTCTATAACAAAGCAATTAAGAGTAATTAATTAATGTTTACCTTGGTGAGAAGGATTTGAGCACCAGCAAATTTAAGGTCCCAGCTAAACTCAGCAACAGGGGCGCTGATGGCTTCTTCTTGTATGTACTTCAAATACATGGGCTTCCTTGTCGCATAATATAACCATGTGGCGGCCCACAATAGCTCATCCTATACATGCATTTCATCCAAACCCAACAACCATTAACTTACTAATTTCAAATAAAGTACGTATATATCAGACACAAGAAAATTACATTGAAGCCAGAGCAAGAGCAGTAGAAAGGGCATTCTCCGTCGAAAGATCCTTTATGCGCTTTAGCCAATTGAAAAAGCTACGTACATACCAAAAATAAAGTTAAAATAATAATTAATTAGAAGATATATAGGGAAGCTTTAATTGAGGAAGTCCAGGTTTAAAAAATAATAATAGTAACCAGTTTGGCTTTGTTGAGGATACTACGAGCATAGGCACGGTCTGTGCCTCTAAATACAATTGAAGAAGCAGCCATGGCTGCCGAAGTTTCGGCAGCAATTTCAGTGCCGGGAGTTTTTTCATCGATCTGCAACACAGTTCTCGGTGTCTGCATATCTTCGGGTCTCGCCCAACATTCATGGTCCTTGTTAGGGTCTCCCACCTTCAAAAAAATACAATATATATGCATGAGCCCTAATTATAAATTATATATATTAATTGAATAAATTAATAGCATATATATTGATAATTTTGTACCTGAACGTACAATCGGTTCTTTTTGGAACTGGTTTTCAAGAGATAATCTGTGCCCCATTTGATGGCACCACGAACGTTTTCCAATTCTCCAGTCGCCGCCAGCTCGTTGTTGTAAAAGAGGGCGGCCCATGAAAGAGTTGTAACCGTGAAAGCCAACGGAAAACCGTACTTGACGTTGTCGCCGGCATCATAATATCCTCCGACAAGGTCCACCTGGCAAATATTATTTATACATTCATTATTGAAATACAAATTCTGGATGAAAAATAATCCGGAATTCTATTAATTTCATACGTTTGCGAGTTTTCCATCGTCAAGTGCAGAGTCTCCTCTCCAAGCAGGTCTGGGATTTGGAGGGAGTTTTCCGGATCTCTGCGCCTCCAGGAAAATAATGGACTTTGTGAGGGCTTCTTGGTAATTAAAATTGTGACCCTGAACGGCAACCAGAACACCTTGAAAGAGAGCAAGCCATGCCACAATGGCGGCGGTTTTTACATGCGTTCCCATGTATTATCGACCAAGCTGGATCGATCAAAAGGAAGATCAATTGCCAAATTTATATTCAAACCCAATGAAACCTAATAATGAAAACCTAATGATCGATATCGGCATTTGCATGCATGCGCCACATTAATAATGATACAAAATTAGCAAACGGAGAAAAATTAAGTGGTTGTGTTTAATTTTCTGTTTTGGAGATTTACTTGTTTTAGAAAGCACATATAATTAGCTATGAGGTGTGTTGATGGCAGGTAAACGTGGGGTTGGAAACCATTTTGACTTGATTTTTACTGTAATAACAATTTGATATACAAATAACATGATGGACGGCAAAGTTTTTCCACCAAAACAAAATATAAGATGTCCTTGATCGGTTCATTTTTCTTAGCTTTAGAATGAAGCCAACTCTAAACTTATCATAGTTAATTAATCCCAAGTCTTGGTCGATCCCTTTTCCTATGTAAAACACCTTGAGTAGTGATTACAGTCTTGCTTGCTAACCAAGAATCGGCAGAGCCCAAGCAATTTCAAGCAGTTGATGAAGTTAATGTATTTCCAACTTGGATCTCAAAGTTGTTTCAAATAAGAATGATACTCTTGAAAACAGGAATACATGATCATTTTTAAACTGACTGAATTAAGGAAGAGTAGTGGGTTCACAAATCCTACATCGAAAACTTGAGGAAGAGTGACCTGGGGCACCCTCCAAACTTATGTTAAAGGTTTTATGTAAGTTCTTCAGCCCAATTGATTGACTTTGGGTCACAAGCTTTGTTTAGGTTTGGGCCACAAACTTTATTTCGGCTTTGGGCTACAAACTGTGTTTTGTATTGGTAACAAATGATTTGTGAATATATAGGCAAGTGAACTGACTTGGAGGGATGACAAAACTAGTGAATAAATAGATGTATATGCTCTTGCAAAGAAAACCATTCGGGGATTGTATGCCTTTTTTCAATTTTTTATGCCCAAATATTCTTATGCTATTTATACAATTGTACTTTTAAGTAGCTACATTTGGAATATAAGGGAATGAGAGAACCACACTTTCCCGTGTTGAAAGATTACAAATGAAATCTGATAGGAACTACCATCTTTAACATCTGCAAATCCCCAGCAAATAGCTACAAAAAATTGCACACTGGTATGCTAATAATCTCCTAATATCCCGTGAGATCCCACCAAGACCTTAAAATGTTTGCAGCAATCTCACTGGTTGCCCTTGTAATGCTTTCCGGCCACACTGACATCTTTGTTGGCCGACGCTGTTGAGCTTAAGTGCATGCGAACTGAAAATACAGCTAAATAATCAGCAGTTCAACACATCAGTGACCACTTGCCCATTGAAAAAGTGAGGCAATGGAGACAAATGAACCATTTCAGCAACTTCTAATAATATTAACAACGTTTCTGCCAATCTCTTCTTTCGTTTGCTCTGACACGGGAACATCTCCAAGGTACATATCAAAGAAAGCCCCTGAAAGTACAATTGTCCATTAGATATTTATCCCCAGAAAAGTATATGATCCTACTTCACCGATTCATGGAGAGATATAAAACTGTAACAAGGAGAACAATGAAATAAAACAAATGGATAAAAAGGAGAATTCACTTACTGCACAGATCCTTGCTGTGGACTGCTCCAATCTGATTACCTCCAACTGCAAAATCAATGTTGCACACCATTAATATATGAAATCCAAAATTTCATACAACATACTAAGCATAATTTTTAACTGGTAAATTCAAGCATTAGCAGCAAAGTAGAAAAGAGAAGGGAAGAGAAATGGGAAGCAGGGGAGGGCTCTGGGGTCTTTTCAAGTTGTATACTTTACGCTTGAATTGAAGTCATCATGGTTAATCCATGACACAAGTATTGGTATCAAGCATATATAAACGTTCAAAGCAATCACCACTCACTTTTAGTAATTAATTTTCCATCAGCTGTTCGTTGGAAATCAATTGTTGTTCCCTGAAATATTCCAAAGAGTTAAATGTAATTCAGTGATCACTTGATATAGAAAAGAATTGCAAGAGTAATATAGTATCACCGCTGGCAATGGAATATCTTGACTGAAGTTTGAACGGAATGTTCTTAGGCAATGATAGTCAGTCTCTGGGTTTGTCTGGCAAAAGAGTCAACAAAAATGACAAGAATTAGCAAATACCAGATCAGAAACACAAATAAGAGATTCCAGAAAGGGAGATGGTTTACCTTTGCTAATCGGGCTCGAAGGGATTTCTCAAAGGCACTGCATCAAGTATCATTAAAAGCACATAAATGAGAATGACTAAATTTCAATTTTCAGCATTGTTGTAACATGTATATTAATTATTAACCATAGCAAGGAAGGAACAAGGCTAACACAGCTGAAGCTCAGTTAGGTAGCATGGTAAATTAAATTGCAGTATCAGTCTTTGGCTTTGAATAGTGAATGAGTTTAGAACTTGTAAAAACTCTAGCTCATCATCTAATGCCTATATTTGAGCCACAGTACAGCAGGCTAAGCCATTCAAATTCAACTCAATTCACAAAGTTTGTCAGACACCACCCATTTCATGATTTCAAGTTAAGCTCATCCAAGGCACTACAAAATATGGAGCTAGCACAATCCTAACCAAAATGGTATCATAAAAATGATGATCTGGAACAGGAGAAGCTATGCTCACTCAGCTAACCGAGCTATTAATATTTAATAATAGAAATAAGTTTTTGAGGAATCATAGTAACAAATCTCAAGATAGTTCTATGTCTTGATTATAATAAAGGCATCCAAACCCGCGTAAGTATCCAAGGCAAAGTCGCAAACAGAAATATAACTTACTCTTTCACAGTATTGACTTTCATCCCATTGCAGTTTACCACAAGCCTAACTGTCATGTCAATATCCTCTCTGTAGGCCCAAAAAAAAGGCAAAAGTGACAAAAGTTAAACCAATCCAGGAAACTGAGTAGCAGAGCCATGAAAACCAATTGAATAAATTGACAATTAGCATGACTCCTTATATGCCAACTCAGGCATGGAAATAAATTAGAAAAAAAACAAAAGAAATATAGTAATAAGTGGAAACTCCTCTTCTCTCGAGTTGATAATTCTTATCAACCTTAAAAAATGTACATGAAAAATAGACAAATACATGATGTTTAGCATGACAGTTGTAAGTACCTGAGAAGATCCTCATATAAATCATGGCGTTTGTTTAGTTCATCAACTGAAATAGAAGAATATTTTGGACCCAATTTCTTGCAGACAGAGTAAGGATGAATATCTATATAAAAAGAATAAATAAATAAATAATAGACCGAGTAAGAAAATGGATATGAAAAATATTGCAGAGTTGAAAGTGATAAGAAAACTAATAACTTACAAAAACCAAACGCATAGACCTTCAGAGATTTTATTTTAATTATTGTCATTGTTCTGGATCCAGTTCCCACAAGGACCTGGTATGGATTTACACAATGTCAGTAATATATATCTTAATTGAGATTATGTGAACATTAAACACATAGCTGGCTCTGCCTATTGCACAAAACTACAAAGCTAGCTCTATAAGTTATGCTTCCATGATAGTTTTTGCACACACACACACACCCACACAAATAGAAACAAAGATAGGGTTCCATGTGGTAACCTCTGAATTTAAACTGGAATTATTCACTCCAGTTAAAATATTGTCCAAAATTGTAGGAAACTCAATGCCAGTTCTAGGCTCCACTGCATGTCTTCTCCAGTTCAAGTTAGTAAGAGGTAGACCTGCACATCCTTGACCGCTAACCTCACAAGGCCTTTGATCCATGACACCAGCATTATCCAATGGGACAGCCAGCACCGTTGAAGATCTGGTGGAAGATAACAAAGAAAAGAGTTTTTTAGTCAATATCAAAAACAGAAACCAGGGGAAATTTTGCACTTCAATCTGCTTACTTTGTGAAAGATTTAATAACTTACAATTTTTCTATAGGTGGTACAAGTGCAGCAGCTAAGGAGAGCATGCAATATGAATGTAGCTTTTCAGATTCTCTGTTTAGGAGTTGCATTACAAAAGCCGAAATCTTACCAAAAACCACTGGGTTGGTGGCAGATTCTCCTTTTGATCCAAAACTGAAGTGAAATCCTTTAAGCCTTTGTCTACTAGAAGTAATATGCTTAACTTGTGAAGAAGATTTGGAGCTTCCAGGTTTAGAACCATGCACATTACCCGCTATCTCCCTAGTAACATTTATAGTGGGTCCACTAGAGAAAAAAAATAGAAAAGCGCCAGCAAGTTTAGAAATGCCATTAAATGCTCCTTCGAGAGCTACGCTTCCAGGGACGTGAAAGTGTCTACACTGGTGGAATGAATTGTCCATAAGTGAACTGATCTGTGAAAACACATGACCCCCAAAACTATGCAAAATAAGAGGCTCCACAGGGAAGTTGTATGGAGACCCTTCATCAAGATCAATACCAAACCAATTATTCTTCATGTTTTGTTATGTCCTATAATTGTACCAGAACTGGCACTTAAAACGTCCCCAACAGGAAATTGAGTTGAAGATATCAATCAAGACACATACGATACACCTGCACAAAGGCACAATGAAAAAATTCTATCATTTTAGATAATTGAAAAGCATGTACAGGGCAGGTCAGAAAGAAAACATCCATACATAACAATGCTATAAGATACAGTATTAAAACAACAATAAAAAGAAAAGTTACGTCCAGTTCAGAAATGTTGGGGGTTAAAATATAGCTTAAAAATACTGTACATCAACTCTATATTGATTGGTATATGATGCAAAGAATTTGATATGAAATGGGTCCAATTCGTAATTCAAGACCCCTTAAAAATTTACTTTGCTCTTCATGCGAACAATTTGAAATCCAGCTTAAACACAAAATTATATGATCACAGCTTTTCTTTTGAATATATTTCTGGGATCCCATAGACGAAACGAAACAAACTCTACCAATTCACCTCTTTTTCATCCTTCAAAATAATTAAAGAAAATTGAAAAGAAAAGGGAATGCATAAAAATGGATTAGGAAAGCACTTTTTTTTGGCATTCCCTTTTCTTCCCGTTATGTTTCCTTTTCCTCATTATTCTCAAGAACCAAACAGAAAGTAAAAGCCCGGGAAAGAAAAAAGAAAAAGGAAACGAGAAAATTACCTGAGATTGCAATATGCGAACTTCGAGGGCCAGATCAATTGGCTTCAATCTAACATTTTGAGCTTTATGCATTAGAATGGTTGGTTTTTCTGTGTAATTTCCTGAATGTAGTTTAGAATTTCAGAGAGAGAAAGGAATATGCTTTGGGCATGAAACGGGAACAAGTCACAGTTGATACAAAAGCTTTCTTGGGTCAAAAATGGAAAAGAAGAAAAGAGAAAATATTTTGGGCATGTTAAACTGGCCTTTCCTAGTTTATTTGGGTAATACCATAAAGCTCTTTTCACGTTTTTTATATAAACAAACAAATTAACGCAATTTTTCAGGTGGACGGCAAATTACTTTGGGATTATAAAATGACGATTGTATCCTTTAGTTTATGTGTCAAAGTTGTCTTCAACCTTTTCGTCTTTTCGTACACGTGTGTTCAAATCCCAGTTGGCAGGGTTGACGGAGATCCTTTATAATAAAAAGGGCATAAAAATAGTATTATATTATTATATATAGAGACGCTCGGATTTGACATAAATACCTTCAAGAATCAAAACTTAGGCTTATTTGCCAAAAAAAAATATAAATATATATATATACAGGTCTTTTTCGATTTTCTTACCTGAAATTGGTCATTGTTCTAATTAGGTCATGTGTCATTCATGACTCATGCATTTAGTTTATAGCCCGAGTCGATTATTCCACTCAAGAATTGAAGTAGACTAAAATGCCCATAACTTTTACTCTGTATATTAATATTATTTTATAGAAGTCATATTTATATCAAATTTGGAGAAAATAAATAAATATATATATGATTAAAACTATATATATGATATTAAAACAAATAATAATTTGAATTCGGAGAAAATACATATATATATATATATATATGATA
>QANT01007514.1:0-67663 GCA_003254885.1 Purshia tridentata
GAGAGAGAGAGTAGGATGTTGAGATTTCAAATACCTAATTAGAGAAGATATTTGAAATTCATGGATTTAGCCCTCTCAAATCCATCTTGAATTTGGGCCAAATTCAAATACACTCCTTTAAATTATTCCAAATAGATGGATTTGGATTTAGAGAGCTCAAATCCAAATCCAAATTCAAATCACCCCTTATTCAAACGAGGCCTTAATGAGGTTTTGGGTGGTATCTCTCTTAAATTAGAAAATGAAAAATGAGCAATTAGAGTAGATATAAGATTTTATGAAAATTAAAAATTAAAAAACTACAGAAATGGTAAATTTATTATTTGCCATGTCTCATTTTGTCTACGAATTTTTCCAAGTTTTATATTAACCTACGAATTATTTGATATGTTTCATTTTGTTCCTCAAAATCAATTTATTGGTACAAAATTGAGGGGTAAATTATCTTATTTTATCCGATTTGAACCAAAATAGAACACTTTAGATAATCTATGGACTAATATGACACTTAAGAAATTTGTGGATCAAAATGAGATTTAGCAAATAATAAGTAAATTATTTATATAATTATTTGTAAAAAAAATATAAAAACTGTGGCTGCTGGAGTGGTGGGATTGGAGCCAGGTCTTCACGGCCAGAACAGGAAATGCTTACCACTAAACTACAGCCAAGAGGTTCAAGAAAATAAATTAATATAGTGGAAGGTATGGTAGCTAAAGCCAAATTGCCAAAGGATACAAGCAGTGGGAGGGACCAGCAATTGACCTCGCACTCTTAAAGACAGAAACCCAACCATATCAATATGATTCATTCCATAGACCCTTCCAGAAACTTGCCTCCAACTTCAAATAAAAAACAAAACAAAAATTAATTTATTATAAAATATACAATATGATAATGTAATCAATAGTGCTTAATATTCTTTATAATGGGTGGGAATTTAATTTTGACTTCAATTTTATTCCTAATCATTTTCTCCCTATTGCTTATTTTAATCTTCTTTATTTTGATGTGTTTGTTAATTTTTTTGAACTTTGACTAATATGACAGGATAAATAAAAGATAATATTAACATATCCACAAGTTAGATTTAACATCATTGTAAAACAAATACATGATGAAGTAAATTCAACTTAACCCTCATGTTAGCCGTATTGATTTGTTTGACACTTAAAAATCACCTCCTCATTTGATAAAACCAAATTAATAAGTTTTCTTTCCCATCAATTCTAAAAATAAAAGTTTTACATCTTCATATTATTTGATACATGCAAATTAGTTTGGATTGTTGTTCACATTCATAAATCTTAATTTTATGTGCAAAGATAAAAATTAACAAGAACTTTAAAAATGCTTATTAGTTATTCACATCGAAACAATGAAACAAAGAACTTACGTTTTTTATCAGATAGCGAGACTATTACATAGCGCATATTTATAAAAATATTATCGTGAATTTGTGATGTATGATGTAACTGAAATTTAATAAATTGTCTGAAACTTAATAAAAAAAACATTCTAATTTTAGAAGGAGCACGTGAGTACTAACGTGGAGGTGGGGTACATGAAGCATGATGCACGTTCGGCTACCAGGCTGGCGTTGGCTTTTGTGATTGGCCATTCTACACAGCTGTACCCAATCCGTTTCCCGGAGTGGTGCATGGGCCACCATGTGATTAGTGGGACCCGCTTCAACTTTCACCGGATTAGTGGGACTAAAATTTGGACCATGTCATATTCTCATGTGTATCAATTTATCAATTTGATTGAAGTGATCATAAAGATTTCTTTTTGGTCGTGAAGTGATCATCAATTTTTTTTTATTAATTAACTGATATGAGTTTTTGAAAAGTGTCATTCAATATATACAAAAAACCAAATGATAATTTGACAAAGTGATTATAAAATTTAATACGAGATAAAACATTAAAATGTTTGACAGTGTAAAATATTTTAATTGATTTTCCCCGCCATTTATTATACAAAGCCAGCATGAATTATATTATTGTAAATATAATATGTGGTGTAAGTGGCTTTCATCAAGTTGGTATCACAGTTAATGGCATCCTAAGTGATAATTTTATATAATTAATTGATCCAAGAGACAAAATGTTTCATAATAATAATAAATAAATAACTTGGTTATTGTTCATAATAATCTTCTACACATATAAAGGGAGAATAAGAAATTTGGTTCAACATTTAAAAACTCAACTTTTTCTTTTATTAATTAAAAATTTAAAAAATAATAATTCAATATTATGAAGATAAAACAGTAAAATATAATAATTAGAATTGACAAAATAAAATGAAATACAAAATCACGTTTTTATTTTCAGCAATCCACTTTTCCCACCACCTATTTTTTAGAACAAATAAATTATTTATTAAAAAATTTAACTATAAGTTTAGAAAGGCACATGTGTCAAAAGACTAGCATTTAAGAAAATAAAAAGGAAAAAACAAATAAATGGACGTGTGTTTGGTAGGAAGAGAGCAAAAATGATGGAAAGAGAGACGGGGAAAAGTTAAGAGAACTTCTTAATTATTTGGTAAAAGGAGAGGATGAAGAGAGCTGTTGTAGTCAAGTCAAGTCATGATAAATCGATCTCTATAGATATATAATATAATAACTGGGTTGGGTGAGAAAAAAGAACCTTTCGAATTACTTTTTGAAATTTTGATCTTTATCTTTTTCATCCTCCTTTTTCACTTTTATGTCCGCCGGAGGAGAGAAATATATATAATTCGTATAATTAATTTATTATGCAAATAGAGTACATGTTTCCAATGATTCATTGTTAATCACGTGTGCATGAGTAATTTTGCTAAACATAATTTTGTATATCTTTACTATTATAATGCCATGAAATATTTTTAGTGTTACATGTTTCACTAAATTTTGAATTATTATAAATATTTTTAATTCAATTTAATAAATAAGAGTATAAATATAAAATATAAAAGTTAAAATTATTTTAAAAAGAAAAAATACCCCACCATTTTTAAAGGTGGATAAAGTAGTGAGAATTTGAGTATAGTTTTTTCAAAATTTGAGAAGAGAAGATTTCAACTTAAAACATCTCCAATATTGCGCGCGAGTATGAATATATTTGTGTTTTCTAAGAACATTGCTTAACGAGAAGTCATGGAGGAAAATCTCATCCCTAAATCTTATCCAATATATGCAGCTGCATATTTTTAAAGAAATTCCAAAAGTTATTCATGGGTATCAGTCCAAAAGAGGTCATTTTTGGAGGTTAAAATAGATGAACAAGGATGCGAATGGCACATCACAAAGAAAATGAAGGAAGAATCACCATATTGGGCCCATTTTCTTAGTTATACACGAAATCAAAACATAACAAAAAAGGTAGCTTCACGAGTTCAATCAATCCCAAAAGACATATGATGAACATGAACTTCATTTGGCAGAAAAATAAGACATATATATAGTTTTCTTTGCCATAAAATATGTTGCTTTCAACTGAGATCAATCCATGCATGCATCAACCATGACACTTCAAACTTCATTGTTTTGTAAGATTTGCAAAAATAACCACACAAAAAAGTGTGGCTGCTAGGATTCGAACCCCTGAGGTCTTCACGGCCGAAATTCTCACCACTAAACTACAGTCACATAGGAGTTCCAAGTTTGAACTATTTAATAACCACACAAAAAAGTGTGGCTGCTAGGATTCATACCCCTGAGGTCTTCACGGCCGAAATTCTCACCACTAAACTACAGTCACATAGGAGTTCGAAGTTTGAACTATTAAATTATAAATACTAAAATAAATGCTGAGAGGAGCAGTATTGGGCTGGGCTGGACATTTGGGTTTCGCCCAGTTTATTATCTTTGAAACCCAAGGTGCATGCCTGCTCTCCTTTCCCCAAACATACACAATAAATTGTGGTCATTTTTTTTGTTTTGGGCTTTGGCCCTTGCTGTTTATTTAACTTTGTTGGGCTTCATGGTCCTAGTCTGAGCTTTCTGTTTTGTTCTTTCTGTGGCTTGGGCTTTGCACACTTTCTGTTGTTCAGCCAGGTGGGCACTTGTTCATGGAGTCAGCCAATTACAGCAATGACAATATGGCATTATTGAGTGCTTAAATCATTATCATGCTATCATGCTTCATGTGACCAACTAATTAAACCTAATAGCTAGCCTAACTAGTTTAATTAGTAGAGACAGAGGGCATCAAGGTAGGCATATAGTTCTGTGGATGGTACGTAGTGTCTAGCTAGGTAGTTGGGGTTCTACGTTATCACATGACTCTATACCAATCTTTGCATATAGTTAATACCAATTAATTAGGTAGCTAATTTAATGCATTTACATGTTAAATATATGAAAAAAAGACAAATAATTTCCAATGCATTGACTCTCTTACATCAGGCCAACCCCTTGTACATATGTTGTTGCTACAACATGTTGTTTTTTCTTTCATTTTTTCTTTTATTTGAAAGTGGGGAGATCAAATTTGAGACCTCTCTAACATTGTGTAGAGAAATTTCAAATTGATAGTTACTAATTGCTTTATTGAGCATAAGATTCTAAATTAACATTCTTTTAGTAAACATTTAGTTATGGTTATTTATGTTATCAAATGTATATCCAATATACAGCTTTGGGCAAGAATTCATATATATACATGCATACATACGTTCAGCACGTTATTTAAAGATGGGTATTTATATTAATATTACAAAACAATATTTATAATAGTAAATTATCTTTAATATATTTTTTAAATATTTTAGACAAGTATATACAACAAGCATGATAAGGAGTGGATGAGTAGTAGCAGCAGTAGACTTAGTAGTATAGCTAGCTAGAATTCTGATGAGCATGTATATAAATATAATAGAAGAAAAGAGTAGAGGAAAAGAGAATTAATATATGAAGCAAACCCATGTTATGTGACCAACCAAATCCACAATAATAATAATAATAATAAATTGATGAATTTGATGCTTTACTTTGGTCACTAACTACTGCTGATCGATGCTGGCCTTAAGGCCCTTACGTGCCCCTCACAACCCCTCCTCTTATAATTCCTCACGCCAAGAATCTCTCCCATTAACCCATTTCTCTACACCATCTACTACTTCACACTACTCTCCCTATATATACCCTATATTTATTAATTAACAACAGTCCCTTGCAATTTGGTCACCGTCCAAAAACATTTATCTATTTTTATATCCTTGCTTTATCACTCATTTCAAGTAGCAAATGACACCTAACCCACATAAGTATTCGGCAAATTATGTATAATGGGTCTCATATATACGCTGTAAGATTGAATAATGTTATATACAACCATCACACCATAAAAAAAAATTGGTATTTCTCAGAATATAATGGTTGTTTCTACAATGTTGTCTTGGTTTGTACTTATACTCGATCTTGTTGTATGTTATTACGCAATAATGGGAGGTAGAGTATGAATGCAGCTTGAGACTTTTCCAAGTCACATTTCTAATGTATAAGTCATCGATCAATTTGTTTTTATATATCATTTTTCCACCCTATATATCTCGACTTTTCCACATATTATATATGTCATCTTTAATTTTAGTGCTGTAGCACATAACGTTAACATGGCATCACTAGTTACTAATAATTATAGATAAATCTGTTACATATATGTTTCTGTTTAGTACCCTAGTCAAAATTTCACAAGGCCTATACTATTCATTTTCTTTTTGTCACTTGAAAAATTGTCTTTCTGTGATTCACCGATTCTGCAGCTAAGTTCTACTAAGAAACTGTTGATCATTTTGTGCTTTTTACCAACCCTTTTGATTAATTTTTTTTTTTGTAATGAAGCAGCTGCCTTAATGATTGGAAAGAGCATAAAATGTCAATCAAATAATTGGATCATAATTAACATATAGCCGGCGTGAATTTGGGGTTATTGTCCATTCAAGAAGTGATTGTTCAGCATAAAATATGAAGTGGGTGGGTCAACTGCACATGATCGAACTAGTCAGTAATGAAATTCCACTCCATTAATGATATTTTGAATAATTTATGAAAAATCTCCACCTCACGTTACAAAGATCTCCACCAACATTACTGATTTATTACATTTTAAGTATTTATGTAATTAGTGTTATAACGTGATTAGTAAATATAGTACGTATCGACGGTTTTACATATATATAGTTGAGTTAAAGTGCACTGTTAGAACCCAAAAATAGGTCACAAATAAATTGGGTGAGAGGAGAAGCACAAATTCTGTGGCACTCCAGGCTTGCAAACCAAACCAATTCTCTCCAGAAAGGAATCCTTGGAAAAAAGTAATGGGTTTGCTTCAAAGCCAACCGAATCTCACTCCTTGCCTCGCTTCCTAATACTCACATTGCATCTCTCTCTAACTTTCTCTCTCCCCCATTTCACATCTGTATATATATGTGCATGTATGTATATCTGGCATAGATTATATTCATTGATATCATATCCCTATTTCTATATAACTTCCAATTTAGGTTGCAAATTAAAAACGCCAATTCACGGTTACTACTATTATTCTCACCTGGACGGCTTTTTCTTAGACCAGTAATCTTTTACTTAAAACTCTCTCTCTCTCTCTCTCTCTCTCTCATCAATTCACTACTATAATTACACCCCACTTTCTTACGTTGCTTCCTCACCCATCTCTCTCTCTCTCTCTCTCTCTGAAACTTTTCTTGGTCCTGGGGTTTTTCTGTGAATTGATCAAAGATCAAGAAGAAATATCAAGATGATGATGATGTTGATGGAAGGCGATCAAGAATTAGAAGCGACCCAGATGATGATAATCAAAGGCAAGCGAACCAAGCGTCCGAGACTGCCTTCTCCAGCTCTCGCTTTAACAACAACAACGGCTTCAAGCTCATCCACTGAAGGAGGAGGTCTTGATCATCAAGACCTTGTTCTTGGTCCAAGAATATCAGTTAGTACTACTGATGGTGCAACCACATCAGCCGAATTCACAGACATCAGTACCCAACAAGAAGATCAAGATCAGGACTTGGCCGCCAACTGTTTGATTCTTTTGGCTCAAGGCACCCAAACCCCACCCAAACCCCAACAACAACCGCACCCCATGGTTCATAACAAGGCCGCCACCACCTCCGAGTTATACGATCATGCCTACGAGTGCAAGACATGTAACCGCTGCTTCCCTTCGTTCCAAGCCCTTGGCGGCCACAGAGCCAGTCACAAGAAACTCAAGGCTAACAATAATATTTATAATAAGGTGCAAGAGCCGATCAGTGTCAAGACGTTGTCGTTTATGGCAGATCAAGAGGAATATGATCATCGTGGGTTTAACAACAACACTACTGCTAGCACCACACTTTCGTTGCAAATATCAAATAGGGGTTTCAGGCCATTGAGCAGTAGTACTACTACTGCTGCTAATTGTAATATTATTGGGACGATGATGAATAACAAACCCAATAAGAAGATTCATGAGTGTTCAGTTTGTAGGGCTGAGTTCACGTCTGGTCAAGCTCTTGGGGGTCACATGCGGAGGCACAGAACCTTCACAAACACATCAACACCACCACCTCAGCCCCAATTGGGTTCCAAGAGACCAAGACACTTTTTGCAGTTGGATCTTAATCTTCCTGCACCAGAAGATCAAGATCATCACCGCTTAGAAATTACCAAATTGCCCTTTGCCAGCAGCAATTCGTCCAAGAAGGAACAGCAAGTCCTTGTGTTCTCTGCCTCTCAATCTTTGGTGGGTTGCCATTACTAACCAATTGAAAAGCTAGCAAGCAAACCCACAAGACTCAATTGTCATCCCAATTCATTAATTATTGTTACTGATCATTAATTCATTGTTGATTAATCAATATATACTTGAAATTGATGAATTCTTTGTGCAAGTGATTTGTGGCCGGCATTAATTTTTTGTGACATTTCTTTTGCCATGGTATGCTTCTTTTTATGGTGACATTTTTGTCTGAATTGTTTGGCCATAGTAGCTACTATTTTTTTGTCATTTCTTAAAGCCTTTTTAAGTGGGAGGAGAATATGGTCAGGAAATTGAGAGAGAGAGAGAGCAAAGGAGCTAGCTAGGGGCATGCAGGAGTAATTGGGAAGAGTTTGGCACCACCAAAACCTGAATCGAAAGTAGTGGATTAGGTTCCCTAGCTAGCCTCTTGTTTGGTTTGCAAGAAAACGAAAAAGCATTGTGTGTGTGTGTGTGTTTCATATAACTGACAAAAATAAATAAAAATGAAACGGATGGCAAGCAAAGCCAGTAGCTTAATTAACTGCCCTTCTTTTATGGATGGGTCCAGTACCTTTACATTTATATTGGAAAGTGATACACCACACGCTCCATCTCTTAAATCCATTTCTTATATATTTTGTCTAATTAAATTTAATTAGTTCATATAATGCAATTATTAATTTTGTCCAACCCCATACTTTTTTGTTATTTTTATCTGGTATGTACTTAGCTAATCAAGAAGGTGCTATTCCATTACTGTCGGTCGAGTCATGTGGTGAAAACTTCCAAAATGAGAGATTTTCTAGTTTAACCAATATATTGTCTCATGGTGTAATTAATATATGTATATGAGTGAATGCTATTAATATTATACCTTATAAAAATAAATATGTCTCAATAATACCCTCATACGTTAGAGTAGTTATATCATTTGACGATGTATCGATTACGCATAAAAAATTCTCTCCAAAAAAGTACTACAAAACATTTGAACTTGCATATAGAATATTAAAATATATGAGATATATGTGGTTTAGGAGTCATCGTAATTATCTAGAGTTGAATATCTATGGGTAACAAGTCATCATGAGAGTTTTTCTATATTTATCTTGAAAACATATATGAGATGTGCATTGAATATTTTTCTTAAACTTTTAATTTATTTAGTGAAATAATTCTGACTTTATTAGATGCTTAGCTCGTGAAGTTAGTGTCAACAAATTTTTGGTAATTAGTTGATTTGACCAAAGTTTAGTTAGGTATAAGGTATAAGTCTTCAACATATAAGTGGTTGTGTATAAGAGGTTGACACTTGACACGACCATTGATGACTCGAGGAGTATACAGAAGAGGACAAAAGATGCCACACATGCATAACTGGTTTTCTTTTGACTTTGTGCATGCTTTAGTCACTTTCTGAGCAACATTTAGCTGGGGAGAGAGAGGGAGAGAGAGAGAGATATGCATGGAAGAAGTCACAAAACATTGTGAGAAGGTTAAAGGGTTTATCAAAAAATTATTGATCTTGTGTATAGTTGTGTTGGTTATTATGGGCTGATTTGGTGGGTGTTGAAAAGTATGGCATGTATATTGACATTAATTAGCAATTTGGCATGCACATGTTTAAGTGGGTTTATAGGCTGTGCCTTAAAAGTTAGAACAACCCCAAACACTGTAAAGTTGAAGGCTAGCTCAAAAGTCACAACTCACAAGGTGGTGGTCATGTTAATGTTGTCAGTAGCTACTAGCAACTGACTAACAGACTGAATAGATTGATTCGATCTTGAACTTCTTGTGGTTTTGGTTTTGGTTTGGTATAAGAAATATAAAAAAATATTAATGGGGTGAGAGAGGCTCGAACTCTCGACCTCAGGATAACTCACTGATTTAGCTATGAGACCTACGCGCTAGCCAACTGCGCCACCACCCCTTTGCTTTAAAGTTCCGTAATTAAAATCTTTGAATCTACTGGAGATTGCATTTAGCCAAACAAAGGTTATCTTGTGTATAAGTATATCTATATAATCTATTCCACTAAGCAGATCCACTCATGGGCCTAGATATTATTTGGACTACTGACAGGCCTGGCACAAAACAATGAAGGCCCAATTCAACCAGACTTGGCATGGCCACTTCTGTGCGCCAAAATGGCCATAATGGACCTCTATGAAAATTTAGGATCGGCCTACTTCAATTTGCGAGAAAATTTTTGTGTAACTAGTGTATTTCTTTTACATCTCTTACTACTCTTATTATATGTAGTCATATAGATCACATAATGAGAGAAATGAACATATAGATTGTATAACACCCACAAATTTGGTGGCTTGCACTTGGATGAAGCATTGACATAAGTAATGCTAATTATGACTTGCATGCATTTTGGCATGTGAAATATAATGTCCATTGGTTCAATGTTAGTAGATAAAATGAGTTCATTCAACTTAATTTTGGGGTCATGGGCAATTCTTATGTGGAGCGGGCTAGAGTTTAAGGTTTAGGGATGAGTCAATTACTTTTTCTTGGTTAGCATCAACCGTCCCTTATTCTATAGTATTATTAACTACTGTAATTCCGTGTCATAACTCTAGTCTTAAAAATGTTTAATTGTAAAATTTAAGTAGAAGTTAGGTGTCCGAAAATAATTTTCGCATATTCGTAGAATTTTCCCTTTATTTTGAAATTAATAGCCAATTTGCAACACTCCAGTACATTTTAAAAAAGTGACACTACAGGTATCAATTATTATCCGAATTTATACTTTAGAATATTACGATATTATATTGGAAAACAAAAATTACGATAATAGTTCTCTGGTATTATTAATTCCGAGATGCCCAAAATTGTAATTTAGAGAAAAACATATAAACGGCGCAGTACCCTGTAGCCCTCTTGTTAAACCCTGGTTGCGAAATTGGAACATAACATAAGAAAGGGAGTAATTAGACGACGCAGAGAAACGAAAGCAAAGCAAAATCAGAATCATAAAATGGCGGTTCCAGGGAGGCGGAATGGTCTAATTGACGAGGACGACAACGAAGAGGAAAACGCTCTCTTCGAAGAAGAGGGTTTCGAGGACCTCGACTCCCACGCGCCTCCTCACCTACGCGCCCTTGCAGACGCTGCTCACTTCGGCGACGTCGACGCCCTTCGCCTCGCTCTTGGTACCTTTCGCCTCTAAATTCTTGCACCGCTTTACTTTTAAGCTGTAATTTACTCTTTCTATGAGCTGATTTTGAGCTTGATTTCTTAGTGGGTTGATTATGATCGTGCTTTTGTTTGGGTATTTAGCTCAATTTTTTTAGACATATAAACCCAAACAGCTTGATCCAAAGATATTGGCTTTACAGCTTTAATTTTTGTTCTGTCAGTAATTAATTAATGTACCAAAAGTCTGTAACCTTTATTGTTTAGCCGCTTGTTATGTTTTGTGCTTAATATGTACTGAGCATGGCTTTTCAAATTGACCCTCTTGGTTGTATTATTGCACTGTATTCAAATGCTTTGGAAACGATATTCATGGAGCATTTAATTTCCCCTTTTTAGTTTTTGGGTTTATGCTGATGCTTTCCCTTGTATCTGATTGCATACAGATAACTTAGAAGGAAGCATTGATGAACCAGTGGAAGATGGGGATACAGCTCTCCACCTGGCCTGCCTCTATGGTAATCTTTCATCTGTCCAGGTCAGTTGGCTTAGGGGCTAATTTTTTTTTCTTCTTTATTTACTTGTTGATGTTGTACTTTGTTGTTACGTGTGAGTGATTTTTTTAGCTGAGAATAAGTGTTTCAAATGTAGTTACTTTTGGAGAGAGGAGCAAACTTGGAGCCTAAGGACGAAGACGGAGCAATTCCTTTGCATGATGCTTGTGCTGGGGGTAGGCTATAGGCACTTGCTACCCTTAAGATGTGTGAAATAATTTATCTTCTATTCAATTTTTTGACTATACCTCAAATGACTGATGCAGGATACACTGAAATAGTTCAACTTTTAATTAACAGTGCCAACGACGATGAGCGTGTAAAGAGAATGCTAGAAACAGTTGATGCGGAAGGTGATACTGTGAGTATTTATTCAAATCAAACCCTTGTGTTTTACATGGGAATTCGAGTGGTGAAAAAAAATTCTTGAATTTTCAAAATGGACCAACTGTGCATCAAAAGAAGTTATACAGTAGGCTGATTTTCTTATCTGCTCATGTTCATCATACTGACATTTCTTCCACAGCCTCTTCATCATGCAGCGAGAGGTGAGCATGCAGATGTTATAAGATTGTTGCTGGCTTCCGGAGCTTCTCCTACGAAGGCAAACCTATATGGAAAGGTTTGTCCTTGAAGGAATTTTATACTTTTTAATCTTTTCTGCTACCGCTTCTTTGTTTGTGGTGTTTCACATTGAAAATCTTGGCAGGTCCCAAGTGAGCTACCTGAACCAAACACAGAAGCTAAGGCAATTTTGGAGGCTGCTGCTGGCGCTATGGCCCTGCCAGTAGGCTTTACATGCTGAAAATGTTAGATTTTTGTTAGGCTGTGCTGTGCTGCTTTTGTTGGCCTCAGCATTAGTGGCGAAGACATTGTGACCTCTATAGCTTTTTTATTTATAATGATTTTATTTTTTGGCATGTAGTGATGATGAAGTTGATAATATAGTACAAATTTGGCTAAATTTGTTTTAATCATAGGATTGGTCGTTTTGATTTTTTATCTCTTTACCCATTTTGGAAAAGGATCTGTTTATCCATCTAAAAAATGTAAATGGATGTGTGAAAGTGGCATATTTCACATCGACTTGAGATAACCCATGTGAAATTTATAATTCCAACCGGGTTTAAACGGTTAATATTTTCCAACCGGGTTTGTCAAACTCATTTTCTCACTGTTTAGAACTCTAGACTAATATCAACAGCTCAAGAATACTGAACCTTAGCATTTTAATAGGAGAATGAGATATTAATTTTTGGCTTTGTTCTAGTTTGTTCGTTGACGTGTATAATTTTTAGTTATAGGATCTTCTTTTTAAAAGACATGGACGGTTAAGATTAAAAAGCAAGGGTACAGTAAAGGCTTGTATCAGTTGATATTTTCCTTATCTTCTTTGAATTCCCGCCAAATGTGAAGGGAGCTCTACTCATGGATATACCTGTCACTCTAAGCCTTCAAAAACTACCTCTCACACCTACACAGTCCAAGACCAAAGACCCTAAACCAAAAGACTGGAACTTGATCATAAAGAACCACGCCAAGCTCAAAAACGACCATGCAATCCTCTCAACATATACCCATATGGAATCTCTAGGAGTAGCACCCGATAACGCCTCTCTGCCTCTCGTTCTCAAGGCATGTGCGAGGTTGGGTGCCATAGACAGAGGAAAGAGAATACATTCGAGCATTCGGAACACGGCTTTGCTTGAAGATGTTAGAATTGGGACTGCCCTTGTTGATTTTTATTGCAAAGGCGGGCTTATCAGGGATGCGGTTGGCGTGTTTGATGAAATGAGGGTGAGAGATTTGGTTTTGTGGAATGCTTTGATACATGGGCTCGTGGGGTGTTGTTGTTACGAGGAGGCTATATCCTTGTTTATGCAAATGCAGAAGGAGGGGTTGAAACCCAATTCGCGTAGTTTGGTTGCATTGCTTTTGGCATGTAGGGAGGTTTCAGAGTTGAGATCCGGAGAGGAGATACATTGCTATGGTTTGAGGAATGGACTCCTTGATTTGGATGCTCATGTGGGTACTGCTTTGATTGGGTTTTATCTGAGATTTGACATCCGAATGTCACATCTTACATTTGATACAATGGTTGTGAGGAACATAGTTACTTGGAATGCAATAATTTCCGGGTATGTTGACGTTGGGGAGTACTTGATGGCCTTGAAGCTTTTTGTACGGATGCCTGTGGATGGGGTTAAGTTTGACTCTGTTTCAATGTTGGTTGGTATTCAAGCCTGTGCAAAAATTGGATCTATTGAATTGGGCAGGCAAATTCATCAAATGGCTATTAAGTGTAGTTACAGCAATGATCTTTTCATAGTAAATGCTTTGCTCAATATGTATAGTGAGTGCGGATGTTTTGAGTTATCACGTGAATTATTTGAAACTGTTCCCAACCATGATGTTGCTTTGTGGAATTCCATGATATCTGCATACATTGAATATGGCTTCTATGAGGAAGCTATGAGTTTATTTTCTAAGATGCGAATAGAAGGAATCAGGGAAGATGAAAGAACTATTGCTATAATGTTGTCGTTTTGTGAAGATTTAGCTGATGGCTTGAGAATGGGTAGAAGTTTGCATGCTCTTGCGAGCAAGATTGGGATGAAAATGGATGTTTCTCTGGGAAATACACTGTTAAGTATGTATGCTGAGTTTAACTGTGTTGAATCTGTTCAGAAGGTTTTTGCCGAGATGGAAGGTTCAGATGTTATCTCATGGAACACTCTGATCAGTGCATTGGCCTGCAATGGATTGCGAGATGAAGCATGGGAAATATTTGGGGTAATGCGAGAATCTGAAACCAAGCCTAACTCACACACAATAATATCTATCCTTGCTACTTGTGAAGATGAAACTTGTGTAAATATAGCACGAGTAATTCATGGTTTTGTGATAAAACATGGTATTGAAGTTGACCCATCTTTGAGCACTGCACTAACAGATACGTACATTAATTGTGGTGATGAAGCAACGGCTAGGGCTCTATTTGAGGGTTGTCCCCGTAGGGATGTGATCTCATGGAATGCTTTAATTGCCAGTTACATCAAAAACAACAAAAGCAATGAAGCTCAGATACTTTTTAACCGCATGATTTCAGAAGTGAAGCCCAACTCTATCACTATCATGAATATTCTCTCATCATGTACCCAATTTGCATCTCTGCCTCTAGGACAGTGCTTGCATGCTTATGCAACTAGGAGGAAATTCTCATTTGGTTTTGATTTGTCTCTTGAAAATGCTTTTATATCTATGTATGCAAGAAGTGGTAGTATGAAAAATGCTGAAAGGATCTTTAAAAATTTACCAACAAGAAATATTATCTCATGGAATGCCTTGATTATTGGGTATGGCATGCATGGTCATGGATATGAGGCTATTCGTGTGTTCTTAAAAATGTTAGAAGATGGTTTCCAACCAAACGGGGCAACTTTTGTGGCTGTTCTATCTGCTTGCAGACATTTTGGTTTGATAGAGATGGGATTGCAGCTTTTTCACTCTATGGTACATGATTTTAAGATATCACCTGAGCTTGTTCACTATGGTTGTGTGGTTGACCTTCTTGGTCGTGCAGGACGCTTAGATGAAGCTAGAGAGTTTATTGAATCAATGCCTATTGAACCAGATGCATCGGTGTGGAGAGCTTTGCTCAATGCTTGTCGGGATAACTCTGCAACCAATTTAGCCGGAACCATCTTTGAAAAGCTTGTTGAATTAGAACCCATGAATGCAGGGAATTATGTTCTGCTATCTAATATATACGCTGCAACAGGTCTGTGGTTAGAGGTCAGGAAGATAAGAACATGGCTCAGGGAAAAGGGTTTGAAAAAGCCTCCAGGAATAAGTTGGATTGTTGTTAAAAGTCAGGTCCACTATTTTGTTGCCTCAGATACATCACACCTTGAATCAGACAGAATTTATGCTAGTTTAAATTCTTTATCAGCCTTAATCAAAGAAATTGGATATATTCCAGATCCTCGATGGGTTTTGCATGAAGATGAGGATTAGTTTGGCAGAGGTGGAATCTTGGTTTTGCATATTGCTGAGGGTTGGGACCCTATCATGATCGCCAAGAATTTTAACGATGCAGAGAGATGCCGGGAGATGAAAGAAAATCTTCCAGGAATACTAGTTACTCAAAAGCATGAAAGGACCATTGAGCATTAATTTCAGACATGGAGAAGGAGCAGTCAATTCAGTTTAGTTGTGAGTTCCTGACGAGATTGTTTATGAATACTGATAGAAACATTTAACTGTATATACATGATTCCCAATGGCTCCAGCCTCCAAGCATAGATGGATTTGTAGTTGTTTCAGGCAGAGCATAAATCTATTTTCTTTTTCCTTTATTAAGAGAAATTAAAGTTAGGGTGTTCCCAATGGCACATTCTACTGTTATTCCTGGGGCTCTTGGAGTCGCTTTTACTGCAATTTATTGCAACCCAACATGTCCATGCTTATGTATTAAATGTTGTAATACCAAAACATTTGTAGCTTTTTATGATATAGCCAATCTAGAAAAAGCAGTTGGAAAAGTACTATTGTTCTGAGCATATTATGTAGAAAGCTCATGTGGCCGAGGCATAATCCAATTAATAACCACAATTTTCTCAATTTCATTCCCCAGTCAAAAAGAGGAAAAAGCTCATGTATTTTTTTTAAAAAAGTAACAGGCAACTCTGTTTATATAACATGGCTGAAAAACAAGGCAAGCACATTTACACAAGCTAATACGGATGTTATTTGAGTGCAATTAGTCCATTATGATGGTACAAACAATTATGCAACTCAAAAACAAGACAGCAGCAGTGAAAGAAAAAGAATAGAAAATTACATATACATGATCTGTGAATCAAGCTTCATAGTATAGTCAACATTGCATCATTCTACAAGCAACAACCGCCACTAGGAGGCGCTTGATTTTCCTGTTTCTGCTTCAAAATGTTTCTCTTTGCTATGGTTGAACCTTCTTCCAATAGACTGGGAATTTCCATTATCTGTCAAACAATCTCAGCTTGTTAGAATTGAGAAAAGAAAAAATGCATCATATGACTAGATAATCTCAATCGTTTTCTCTAATCCTGTGGTGGCTGTTTTGGATCCTTAGTAATTCACAATACGACAAAAAAATTATGCTAATAAAATTATATCAAGAATATAAGGATATATAGCTGCCAGTAAAGTATAATTGGATGATAAGTTTCAATTCTAAGATAATTGAATCTACTTATACATCTGTACCGATAACTATTGGTAACCTAAAAAATTTTTTAGTAGTTTGAATACAAACATAAATTTTTATGAACTTTCATGTATTCCAGTTATATATTTAATTAGACAGATAACATGTATTCCTGCTATATAGTAACTAGCTAATAAACCCACAGGTGGTATCAAACATCTTGCATATGTTACAAAGTCATTGAAAGGCAAAACTTTCACAAAAGTACCTTTAATGCTAGCTCTTCAAAGCAATGCTCCACATTTTCTCTAGTTTTAGCGCTACATTCAAGAAACAAACATCCAAGATCTTTTGCAAGAGCAATCCCCTCTTCTCTGCTTACAGCCCTTTCAGATTCCTGAAATCACACAGAACTTCTTTTTTAACTTATTGCATAAATTGAGATAACATGAAGAGGCCTCATATTTTCTACAAGTAATTTTAGGTGTTTGGCGAACAGGGGAAGTCTAGAAGAGGCAACAAAAATGTTTGATTACATGACCATTTTACAATGTTTCTAGGCTGCAAAAGGATTTAATACTAGAAAAATCACATTCTTGACCAATATTATGTGGACTTAGATACTGGTTCTGGGTGTCGATACATGTCCGATTTGATTTTCCAAATAGTTTGGAGAGCCTGCAGGTACCCTTAATCATACCAGGTTGATGAAAGGTACAAGTACTCCAGAGGTCAAGTAAAGTTACACTAATTAATCACTTAAATCACGAGTCTTGGTTTTCGATGCGCGAGCACACACGCATTTTTAAAGCATTCAATTTGGTTTCACCTGACTGCAAAAAACATTAGGTTTCTGAAAGATAAAGATCAGAACAGAGACGAGTACCACAAGACTATTTGATTTATTTATATTTTTTCCCCATCTTTTTGCTTGTGACAGTATATAAGAGGAGCATGGACCTAGTAATAAGATCTTTGCTGGTTGTCTACTTAAGATCTATGTTCAGAACCACTGATCATTTCTTGTTCATTTTCCTGGATCAAGTTTTCAAGCACAAGACATAGAGAATATGAAGCTTACTCTATCAACTTTATTTCCAACAAGGATCTTGACACAGTCCTGATTAGTTGAGTACAGCTCCACTTCTTTAGCCCATACATCTGATAAGTTCGTAAAGGTGTCTCTCCGAGTCACATCATACACTAAAAATAAAGCGGAGGAATCATCCGTTAACTAGAATCAGGCAACTATAGTATGCAAGGTATTATGAGAAATTTAGATTGTAAGTTTAAAAAAGTAATAACGGAGTGGGAATGTACTATAACACTCCTAAGAACTCAAACTTGTAATAGTTCTATATGCCTATAAGAGAAAAACTTTTCAAATGCCATTTTCTCCCCTTTCTTATTTTCCAAAGGCAAAAGTCTCATTGAACTTTCAACGATGCATGTGAAAAATGCCAGCATAAACAACATGACATGATATATGCCCATGTACAAGATTGTCACTAGATTATGAAATATTCTTCATGTCAGCAGTCAACCAGACATGGGAACCATATTCTACCTTTTTTCTTTGTTTAATATGAAAAATCAACACTAATAAGAGAAATGGGAGAACTTGCTGTGTAGTTGCTAGATGGAACCAATACCACATCTTCCTTAAAAAAATATATATATTTCAGACAAAAATGATGAGACTTTTAATAGCATACCAAGAATGATTCCTTGGGCATTTCTGTAGTAAGAGCTCGTCAATGTTCTGAACCTCTCTTGCCCGGCTGCAATAAACAATGTGATTTGTCATACCGTGAAAACTTTTGTTCAGTTATTGTTAAACTTCACCAAGGGGACTAAATAACAAATGCATCATAGAATGAAAGAATAGACAAGTTCCATATGCTACCAGTGTCCCAAATTTTCATCTTAATTCTCTTCCCATCCACAGTGAGCAGCTTGATTTTAAAATCCACACCTACAAGCAATGGAACAAAACCCATCAAATGCATCACAATGGATGTCACAGGACTCGCAACCAATCCAGATTATGCATAAGATGTATAGGAAAAACGTTTAAGCCACTAGCTTTTGAAGGTCCACTTCTTGGAAATTCACAAGACATTAATTACTTTTTCTGAATCCCATATATATTAACTTATGAACTGCCTAATTGAGCTCCATGCCAAGAGGCTATGACTGAGAAAAAGACAAGAAATCCATATAATATAAAGAAAGTTCAGAGTGCTAATACACGGCCCACTCAAATTTCAAAAATTCCCATTATAGATCCAACAGCAATAGACTTCCTTTGTTTGCTTACCAAGAGTTTATCTCATTCACAATCCATTCAACAAAAATAACTAGAAGAAAATTAGTAAAAAGTTTTTCTTGCCTAATATTTTTTTCAGCAACCAAATGAGAATGTTAAGATAAACAAAAGATAGAAAATGGGGTTGAAAGATTACCAATGGTGGGGGCAAGATCATCGACGGAGTTGGAGATAAAGCTAACAAGAAGACTACTTTTGCCAACCCCAGAGTCTCCGATCAGCAAGATCTTGAAGGACAGATCGTAGCCACTGCCCTGTCCTGAAGAACCCATTTGATAAACTCTGTCTTTGCTGATGATTATTACTATAAATTAGTGCTTTTGTGATTCTTAACTTCTTAAGTGTGTGTATGTGCCCCCCTCTATCTCTCTCTCTCTTTCTGTGCCTCTCTGAAAAGTACAATGAAAGAAATGTATATAAGGGTGGAGGAGAGAGAAGGAGAAAAGGAGAAAAGAAGAAAAGCAATGCCAATGAACACATAGGCATCTATCTCTCTATCTTTTTGAGAAGTTTGGAAGAAAATGAGAGAAAAAAAAAGCTAAAGAAAACGGCTATACCTGAACTACAACAGCTGACAACAACCAACGTATTTATGCTTTGCTTTTCTTTTTGTTTCTAATTCTTTCTTTGTGTTCAGTTCAGTTCTGTCCTCGAAATTCGAATCGATTCTTTTGACACACCAAGATATAAACTCATTTGTTTATTGTTATAGAGTTTATGCATGGACCTCCATTTGTTAAAATAACAAACACATGAGTCATGACCACCATAAAAAAGCATCAAGTAAAGAGTGTAGGACTTGATGGATGGAGGGCTCCATCTGGGCTTCAATCCTTGATGGGTATGAATGAGAACTCACTGAGGTATATGTGCAGTTTTAACGTATGACAAAAATATAGCATTAATGCGGGAATTAGCTTTTGATTAAGCACATTGACACACTCACATCCTATAATGTTTTTGCATTCAACGTCTTGCATTAGAGAAGGTTTCAACATAAGTATGAATAGCATATATAATATAACAACAATTAAGTATAATTATGATTAAACATTGAACCCATGGAACTTGGTAAGGATGCAACAATCTTTCAAATGCTTTAAATAAAGATAAGCGTGATGGTAGGTCTTATAACTCGAGTGATAGAGCACTCTACCTCATATTTATGGTAAAATTCTGAATAATATAAATACACGTAAATAAGAATGATTTACTCAAACGGGAATTATATACTTATTACTGAAATTCAATGAAAGTTTCAATTGGTTTGATATTTCTTTTACTTTCTTAATGAGTCTACCATGGTATATATTTGATATTTGAGCATTGAATATTTGAACGAATATATGATTTTCCATGAATGGATTGGTCCACAATGGGACAAAAATAGAAGGGAAAAATTGCATGCAATGAAGTGTATGCATGTGAAATAGAAATTAGAATGGGGCACCCGAGAGTCGGGTGAAGGGGCACTATCATTGTATGGTACACAGGATGAAGAAGTGATCCCACCACCATAACCATTCATGACCCAGAAAACAAAACCTCCATTTAATATCTTCTTATCTTGACCTGAAAAATTTCACCAGACTCACCACCACTCATTCCTAAATAACATTTTATTTTCTTCTTTTTTAGGTTTGAATTAAACCCATTATGAATTTATGACCAAATTAATATGTCTCCTAGATCGAGCACACTTTGAGTGGAGCACACATAAGAAAGACAGACTCACTCCTCTTTTGAAAAGGACCCTTCCAGGCTTTCATATATGATGAAAGTGACATTTATTTTCTTGGTGTATCACTTCACAAAATCTTATACAATGTATGAATACGTACGTACATCAAAGCTGATATTTATGTTTATCTTATTGTGTTAAGATTCAGGGTGGTACAATACAATTGTTACTAATTAATTTTGTTAATTTGTTTATGTATTGTGACACGTTAATCATCATCATTATGAGAGCTAATTATGATACTCGATCAGCTCCCCCACCATTACTATTGCATAATACGGATGAGAAACCTTGTCATGCCTTTAGCTAATTAAATATTAGGACCCCACATTTGAATTTTCCAAAGAAAAAGAAAAGAAGTATTGTTGGGTTATGAAACGTGAGAAGAATAATACAAATTACAGAAGAGGAAGAAGATTAGAACTCAGAAGTAGGTTTTGGCCCATTTGAAGTTTGGTGTGTCCCTTTCTTTACAATACAAGGAAGTAGCAGGTGATGGCAACAAGTAAACAAACCACCTTTTACATAATCCCAATTACAAATTTATAGAGAAATTTGATAACATTTTAAAGGGGACTTTCAATCTCTTACATGGCATACACAAGTGTGCTTCTGAATGCTACCAAAAAATAAATTAGTAATAAGATCAAATGGGATTTGTTTTCCACCTTAGGGTAGGGTGTCTTAACTCTTAAGTGTACCCTTGGGATATCTTAAGGTGCACCCTTGATTGTCTCAAGGTGCACCTTGCAAGGATAGTGTGTAATTGATTTGTTTGGTCTTAAAATCAATAAAAGATAGTTTTAAATTTTCAGATTACAATATATGTGGATCAATTGCACATAATACATTCAATAAACAGATTAGGTTAATATCGACTAATTTAACCTAATTAGTTAAATATATCATGTTATGATTATTTGCCACGAGTAAGAAATGACATCACACAAACTCAAACTCGAGTCAATAACACAAATTGCCACTATTGCCACTATTGCCATTGACGATTATTCTTTGGGATGCTGGGTGTACTTATCGAATTGTATGGTGTTTATAAAAGACTGAGATGTTGCTTTCTTCTTTGGTAGCCCAAGTGAAAAGATGAAGAAATAGGCCTGGGATGGAATTCCCTTTAGTCCAAACATGACTCTCCCATATATATCCACGGGCTGATTAACACTTTGCTCTCTATACTAAAATTTTTGGACTGTTTATTTCCAAACTCTTTTTCGTCAAATATATTAGCCCCAATATATAATTAAATCAAATTTGCCGTCAGTTTGGGTACTTTAGACCTCTCATTATTAATGTTGTCGAGAGAAATTCTACTTTAAAAATGTAAGCGTTTTGTTAGTGACTTATAAGAATTTGAAATACTCTTTTTATTGTCAATTAAATTTAAAAATAGATGTTTAAATTTCTTTATAGTAAAATTAATAAAAAATAAAGGCTTGTTTAGTATCTAATTATTTCCAAATTTTATACTAAATAAGTTTTCAAAATTTTAAAATTGATTTTGCAAACTCATATTAAAAAAAAAATCATAATTTTTGAAAAAAAAAAATTTTATAGGATACCTTTTGACGAAATGGGTTAAATTTTTTAATGAAAGAGAGTTTAGAGGGTAAACTATCAAAAATTTTAGTTTTGAAAGTAAAGTGTCAAACATGACAATTTTTTTTTTTCTTAGATGATTAGGATAACAATTTTTTTTTTTTCTGATTAAATATGAGTCATATTACATAGTTTTGGAGTAGTATATATGTAATTAGCCGAATATTCAATATTTGTTTTTTCAAATGTTATTTTTGGTCGAAAAACTGGACTCCCCCTTTCCTTTTGATTTTGGTCTTCCCTTTTAGAGTAGGCTTTGACCCAAACAGAACTCTGCTTATAAATCCAATATATATTCTCTCGGATTTTCTAACAAAAAATAAGAAAGAACAGCAGAGCGAGAGCTTCTTCCAAATCGCAAACCCGGCGAGTCTGCGAGTCACAGTCACTCAGTGAGTGAGAACTGAGAAGATATGGACAGAGAATGGGGTTCGAAGCCCGGCAGTGGCGGCGCCGCCTCCGCCCAGAACGAAGCCATCGACCGCCGAGAGCGTCTCCGACGACTCGCCCTCGAGACCATCGATCTCGCCAAAGATCCCTATTTCATGCGCAACCACCTGGGAAGGTACCCATCTCTCTCTTTCCATTGAAATTGCTTTGTTTATGGGTTCAATCTTAATGTTTTCTTGTTGGGTTTTTTCTTTTTTTGTAGCTATGAGTGTAAGCTTTGCTTGACGCTGCACAACAACGAAGGGAACTACTTGGCCCACACGCAAGGAAAGCGGCATCAGACAAATTTGGCGAAGAGAGCAGCACGCGAGGCCAAGGAGGCTCCTGCTCAGCCTCAGCCCCACAAGCGCAAAGTCTCCGTTCGGAAGACAGGTATGTTTATTATTTTTGTTACCCGCGCATTTTGTCGAACACTTGGTCGGCATGTGAAATTGGTCATAAAACGTTATTTAATGGTGTATTTAATGTGTCATATACTAGAAAGTTTGATGTGATTAGTTTTAAGTAGAATGCGTTGTGGCTATGAATTGGGGTCCTGAATTAACTCATGTGTTATCTCTGTCATGTGTGCTTGCAGTCAAAATTGGTAGGCCTGGGTATCGAGTAACGAAGCAGTTTGATGGGGAGACAAAGCAGAGGTCTCTTCTCTTCCAGGTGTGTGTTTCATTTTGTTATACCTATTTTCCTGGAATTTGAAGTTCTCATTCGTGGATATGTCAAGTACGGAGAGATATACTAACATGTGTGTTGTTCTTCGAATTTTATGCAGATTGAATATCCCGAAATTGAAGATAATGCAAAGCCAAGGCACCGTTTTATGTCATCTTATGAGCAGGTAAGGTTTTAATGTTTTATATATTTAATCTGATTTTGTTGCCAAAAAACTTTTGCTTGTTGCTTGCAATTCATGACCACTCTTTAAATGTTAATTTTCATGTACACAGAGGGTCCAACCATTTGAGAAAAGATACCAGTATCTTCTGTTTGCAGCTGAACCTTATGAGATAATTTCTTTCAAGGTATATCTCATTGTCTATGCATTTGGTATTCATCCTATATATTTTTAGATTCAGGAAATTTACTGGCCCTATATGCTTATATCTGTTTCAGGTTCCTAGCACGGAGATTGACAAATCCACTCCAAAGTTTTTCTCACATTGGGATCCCGACTCCAAAATGTTCACGGTTAGTCTTCTGATTCTATACTACCGATTCATGTAATTTTCATTTGCACTTTTGAAAATATTTTAAAGTGTTTGATTGGACTTTCAACCTGGTTGTTCATTATATGGGTATATCCTTTATGTGGTTATACTAAGATAGTGTGAACTTAAAACCTTGGGTATGTAAGAAAACTTATTTGATTCACAGGCGAGTCAAACTCTTGGTCTCGAGTCTCTTGACTGAATGTGGTGTCTTTCTTGACTGTTGTCAACAACTGGTGATACCTACTTAACTTAGGCAGCTGCCTACCACCTGAATCAGGCTGAAATTGCTTTCATTTTCTATGATATCAGTCACTGGTCTAGTTTAAATGGTTTTCTTTTATGATTTTTGCTGGTTGAATTTTATCTGATTTGCTATTTGGGATGTATCAATATGCAGTTGCAGCTATACTTCAAAACAAAGCCACCAGAAGCGAACAAACCTCAACCCCCCCCTGCAGCCAATGGCCCAGGTGCTCCTGGTGTCCCATCAAGGCCTTTGCCCCCACCCCCCCAGGGTCCACCTCCTCTTCCTTCGCAAGGACTGCCTCCTGGTGCACCTATGGGAAATCCTCCTAGAGCTCCACCACCAATTCCTGGATCTTTACTGCCACCTTCTCCTATGGGAAACGGCCCTAGCCCTAGGCCTATGCCTCCTGGTGGAGCTCCACCTGCCCCTCCTCCACCACCTGTTGGTAATAACACAATGGCAAATTTCACTCCTGGCATTCAGATGAGTAGACCTCCATCAATGCCACCTCCGCAAGGTTTTCCAGGACAACAAATGCAGAGCCAGGGTCTTCGTCCACCCCAACCCCCTCATAACATGGGCTGAGGGAACCCAATGCCTTCGCAGCATCTCAGTAAGCTCTGCAGTATTTGAGAAGAATGTTGTCCAGTATGGTGTATTTGAGTGGCGAAGACATAGTGGGGGCAATGGGATTTACCAACCCCAATATTGATAATGAAGTTTTTTTTGGCATGTATGAAGTTGATAAATATGTACAAATTTGGCTAAATTTGTTTTAATCTCAGGATTGATCATTTTGATTTTTTAATCTCTTTTATCTTTTATTTTTTTCTTTTGGCAATGATCTCTTTATCAAAATGATTAAATTTGGTGTTCGGCTCGAGCATTATTGGTGTTTGGATCTTTCTTTTTTTTTTGTAATTGTTACCTGGCACAATAAGTGAGCTGATCGAGGTTTAGATTTAGGATAATTTCACACAACACAAATACATTGAAACATGATATGTTGCCGATTCCAGCCATAGTCCTAAGTTCCTCATCTTCTCTCAGTAGTTCTCATGTGGTAGAAGCAACACTTAGCTCGTTTGGTTCAAGTTGAGAATGGGAAAACGTTTGGTAATTACAGTCATGACAAATATTTTCCTTACTCATGGGAATTTGATCATCCCAAAATGAGAAAATTGAATCCTTTCTCTAAGCTTGAGTTTTGTTTCCATTTTCATGGGAAAACATTAATTACACTTTTTCAAGACAATTACAGCCTTTTTTTTTTTGGTCTGCAATTACACCCTTTTCAAAATTTAAAAATACTAACTTTAACCAATAAAATTGTTCACATTTTCTGTTTTATTTATAATAATTGATAGTATTATTGAAAAATTGAACAATTTTTGTTTCTATTTCTACACAAACCCAACATGTAATGAAAATAAAAATGTATTTCCTAAGTTACTTTCCCATCCTTACCAAATACACATTCTCTTCCATTCGAAAGTGCATATATTTTGATTTTCTTAGAATTCAACTCCATAAACCAAACAAGTCCTTATTGTTGTCGTGGGTTCACTCTTGACTTATTAGATGCACTACATTTTAGTACCATCTTGTGTACCATTTTTTAATAGAGATAAGACCCACTAATACAAATATGTACCACCTCCATTAAAGAGATAATACACGTGATGATGCCAAAATATAATATACCTACCCTTGAAATTATTCTTAAATTACACACCCCAATCGGAATGCTCTTACGCCAACTTATGATAATAATTTTCACTTGAAATGTTAAAAGGAGAAATTTCCTTGGCTGTGATCCCAATTTCGCCCAATGCGGTTGGCTATAGATTCAGAGGCAAAACCGTTCCTGAATATTACTATGAGAGAGAGAGAGAGAGAGATGCTCTTATTGATTAAACAAAATACATTAATTGTAAAAAAATAAAAATAAAAGATGTAAGTGCATGTACGAAGTTGCAGGCGCTCCAGAAGTGACAAAACCAGAGGCAGAGAAATAAATTCAAATTCATATCATGAATCATGATAACTCAGCCCCACCTTCTTCACAATACTTGCATTACGGGTGCTGCTTCTTCCCTCGAAAAATTTCATTTGGCCTTGCAAGCAGGTAGCCTTACCAAAAGAACTCTCAGAAGAGGTATTGTTGCTGTGACTGGCACCAACTTCTTACCTTGTTAATTGGTTTGGAGGGAACACCTTCTGAATGAACTCCAAGAAGCGCTCGGAATAGAACGTCGGGTCCACAGCAGAGATGGACAAGGAATCAAAC
This sequence comes from Purshia tridentata, assembly GCA_003254885.1. Lineage (NCBI taxonomy): Eukaryota > Viridiplantae > Streptophyta > Magnoliopsida > Rosales > Rosaceae > Purshia > Purshia tridentata. The sequence continues at coordinate 26,508 of QANT01007514.1, forward strand.
TGAAGAGATTTGTATGCGTGTTCAATCTTCTTACCCATGTTGTAGTCTTGCAATATATCAATGATCCCAAGATATAGCACAACATCATATACTTCATTAAACATCTGCTGCTGCACTCCGTGTTTCCCCACAACCTGCTCTGCCCTTGCCGGCATGTTTACACCCAACTGGATTTGGAGTCTGCTTATTAAGTTGTAAACAGAAAAGAAATAAATAAACTTGTTCAGATGCAGCAATAGTACATACAATACTATTTAAACTGTGATATTCACTTCATAAGTTCATATGCATAGCTTTTCAATAGAAGATTGAGCATAATTTTTCCCTTGCGTGGTGTCTGTAATGCCCCATATTACCAGTGACAGCTCTGAAGGGCATGAAAATGGCCCTTGGGGCATCATTGCAAGGACATTACATGTGTAAAAGTGCAGCAGACCATACCTTGCTGTACCAGGTAAAAGGAGATCCACTTCCTCAAAACCAGCAGCTGATGCTCTCAGTCGGCTACCTCTGATGTGTGGACCCACAACAACACTATCATCATCTGTTCCACGAGGAATTAAAACAAGGCCTTGCGGGTAGCTGGAGATCTCATCCTCCAGAGTCTCTGTCAGTGAAACACCAAAAGCAAAATTTTGATGTTAGTCTTTAGCCATAATGGAAAAGCAACTCTGCATGTGGCAGATAACCTTGACCATAACAGAATAAATGCACAGATGACAACAGCTAAATTGTGAATCGTTAAATATGACATTGACCTTCCTCTGCTAGCATTCCTAATCCATCAGCTGCATTGCTTCTATTGTAGGACATCAGACCACGAAGATGTTGGGGGGCCCTATAATGCACACCCAGGAGAAGGCTATAATCCATAATGTGCTGTGCCTCCAAAAATTTACTGTCAGTCTCAATCTGACTGCACAATAATAAGAACATAACAGGACCAAATGTTAGAGAATCATACATAAAATTGACCAAAATGGGAACCAAAAGGGTGTGACCCCTTAAATGGGCTTTTTTTTAAATTACTGGGGAGGGGAGGGTTTGAACCCGGGTGTGTAGGGGAAGCTTTTATCATCGTCCAACTAGGCCAATCCCAATTCATGACCCCTTAATGTTCTTACAAGAGAAAATTAACATTGACTATAGTTTTTCACAAACAATACAAAAAGATTTAATAATAACAGATATATTTTTTATCAATAAATTCTTAGGTTATGTATTTTCTTAAAACTTAAAAATAACTGGGGGTATACTAATAAAACACAATTTATAACGCATGGTCTGGACAGCAAAGAGGAGGGGGAAAAACAACAAAACAGGTGGAATTATCACTTACTTCAATAAAGCCTCCCGCCAAGAAGGTTCCATATAAAAATTGTAGTTTAAATCCAAGTCCTTTAGCGTCGTGTTTTCATCAATTTCAATCTTATCTGCAGAGCGCCCAAGGGATGAACCTTTCAAGTCAAATCTTCGATGTATTCTTAACTCTGTGCAGAACATGTTTCCCATCACTACAAAGCGAAACTGCAAAACATATGTTATGTTACAAATATCAGCCATGTAAGCACAACAAACAGTTCACATCCTTAGAGAGGTTTCATGACAAACACTAATGAGGCATGTAATTACAGAATTTGTTCTTAGATGAGGTGATTCAGGCTTATAGTAATTTTAATGATATTTTTATTGGAATTAATTATAGCCAGCTATGACATCATAAATATGGAAACGTTTTCTAGCATGGTAGCACATAAGAATATACAGTCATTGTGCCCATTACCTTTTGGCCACTTGAAGGTTTAATCCTATGAAGACCAAAGAATTTTGTGATGAGTGTGTTTTCATACGACCTTACATGATGATGATAATTCGGAAGCATCCGTATGAGAACCTGCACATAAGAACTCGGTTACTGGACTTCCAGATGAGCACAGAAACTTCAACTATAGCACATGTATCATATAGAAGTTAGAAGAATCTAAGGCTCTCTGACTTTCAGGACTAACGGAAAAATGGAGAGAGAAGAATAAAGAAATTAAAAGGTCTTAGCTTATGCAGGTAAACCTCAAAGGAAGAAATTCACTGGTTCAAGTTTGAATTATAGGGGGGGAGGGAAAGACTTCCCATGAGCATTTCATAATTTATCTACATCAACCATCATATGTAAATGCATGCTCTTTTCTTATGCAGGTAAACATCAAAGGAAGCAATTTACTGGTTCAAGTTTGAATTATAGAAATTTTTCAGAGGCGGAAAAAAGACATCATGAACATTTAGTGATTTATCTACATCAAGCATCACATGTAAATGCAAGCTCCAATAGTGATTACATACCTGAACTTCAGATTTCCGGAGTGTCTTAATCATGAAACGATCATCTTGAGACAGGAAAAACACACTACCACTTTTTCCAGGAGAAGAAAGTTCTCTAAGAGCATCATTTCCACAAATAGACATCATGTAGTCAGCAGCATCAATCTTGAACATCTCCCTTAAATTCCTACAATGAGTTTTTACAAAAAGCATGTTCATTGATCACCACCATAAAGTAATGGGAAAATATAGGCAATACAGGATCTGCACAACAACTCAAGAAGATAATATATGTATAAAATACAGACACAGACACACACGTATATGCAGATGAGTATACAACTTAATTTTGTTGGGTTAGGTCTTGGTCAAGTTAAGGATGTGTGTACATGTATATGAAATAATCAGAAGATAAAAGGGTATTTCTTTTCAACTTTTCTAAAGGGTAAGTGGCTCATCATTATAACCCCATAGGCTAAAAACATAAGGTTTAACGCATGACAACTAACCTGAAGACCATTGGGCAATAGTCTTTCCACTTAAAATCTACTGACTGATGAGGTGGTGTCAACTGGGAACCTTCTTTAGGAAAATTCATCCAAAAGCTAGCCCGGGGGCCAAAATCTGATGTCCGAACATCTCTCCTTTGTATTGGTGTAATCTTCCCAACAGTATACCTGACCACATTCTAATGCACATTCAACATTAAGTTCCCCAAACAAAATATGCAATGGTGCATGAGATACGAGTAATGAACATCAACTACCATGACTGGACCACATTTTCTCCATTAGTTTCAGAGGATACCGTAATCTCAAAATTACAGAAACATCATATTAAAAATCTAGCGGTAATAACTTCAGAGGCATAGGTGAGAAGCAAATCTTTTTCAAGTATGAAGGAGAAACCTGTAAAGATTCTAAAACCACTCTCATGGAGTCATACAAATATCTTTTTTCTGATTTTTCTTTTTCTTCTTTCCCCACAATGAGAATGTGTTTGTCCCAAATCCAGTGCATATATAATAACAGAGTAAGTGAAGGGCACAGATCACATGGAGGAGTTAGTCTAGCAATATAATTTAATTAATAACCCAAGTGTCGGATTTGGAAAAGATAAATGAAGGCAAAGGGATATAAGATGCAAACTCAAAGCTGAAGAATTCTAAGAATTTAAGAAAAGTAAGAAAAAGTGAATATACCTGATACCAAGCTGCAAACTGAGCATTAGATCATAACTCCTGTGACCTTTAATGATTTGTTCACCAGGTCTCTTAACCACTTTTGCTAGTTTCTTTTGTCGCCGTTTTGCCCTTCTAGATGATGAAGTAAAACTATTATTTAATACTAACTCACTGATTAAGACACCTTGCATATATTCTCTTTCCAGTATTGGAATGCTTCTCTCAGCATTTTCTAAGACACAATCGGATAACCCTAATGATGGATCATGTCCAATAACTTTCTCAAAAGATACCTCAAGACTCCATCGCCTTTCCAAGGAAACATTTCTATTATGAGATTGCTCCAAATTTAACAGGCTTCTCTTAGAGAGTTTATCAGATGCAGCATGTTGAGATCCCTGGCTCTCCCCAATCTTGACATTTCCCATACCCACTTGATTAGCATGATGGATATGTGCATTGTTCTGCTTTCTTAAATCTGGCAAGAGCCCTCTTTTCCTCAAAGCATTGAGGTAAAGTTCTTCTACTGCTGGAAGTCTGCTGCCTTTTGGATAAAATGATCCTTTCCCATCCTTTAAACCCCGGGTCCAAGTTCCAACATAGAAGCCTCCATCACTCCATGTGTATACGCCGAATCCATGCATCATGCCATTCAACCAGCTTCCTTCAAATGAGTCTCCATTTGTCCAAGTGAGAGTTCCTTTCCCTGACATTTTCCCTCCTTTCATATTTCCTAGATAAACATTTCCATTTACCCATGTATACTTACCAGGCCCTTCTGGCAGTCCCTGGATCCAAGAGCCTTCAAAGACATCTCCATTAGGATAAACTTGATATCCCAGACCATGCTTGAGATTCAACCGCCATCGCCCCTTATAAGTCAATTTATCTGATCCAATGTATGTCCCTGTACCATGCATATATCCACCAGAAAATTCACCCTCATAAATGGCACCTGAACGCCATATAATTTTTCCGCTCCCATGTCTCATCCCTCGTCTCCACTCACCCTCATATATGCATCCATCTGACCAGACATACCTTCCACTACCCTCGGGGATGTTGCCAAGCAGGGGCCCAGAATACGTTTCCCTATTCGGAAGTAAGAGGTCCCTGACTCTAAAGCCAGAAGTTTCAGAAACAAGATCAACTTCACCATTTTTTAATATGGATCCTCTGTCTTTGTCGGAAATGGCGTCAAAAGAGAGTGTTCTCTCTGCACGAGATCGTGCTCGTTCCTCACCAATGGCCACAGAGTCAGACATGCATATAACCCCAAAGGATATGGTTCCTTATACATTTATAGATGCCCCAAAATTTTCATAGGTCATGGGACGACGTAGGATTCTGTAAAAAGTCATACCGAGTGAATACATATTTACCACAGAACTCCTTGGCTTCTGATCTATTAGCAGCAGAGAGATTAGAGACTCTGTATCAAAAGGCAGTTTTCAAGGGCTTAAGATAGCTCTTTGGAGCAAAAGAGAACTGTAAAGACTTGAAAAACAACTATAACAAAAAGGGAAATCCTATTGATTCAGTTAAACTCCAATAGCTACAGTATGACCACCAAAGAATTATAATTGGAGAAAAGAAGAGCATAATCACCGAAACACATGCACAACAATTTCACCATTATGCCCTCTACACTTTTTTTCCTTTATAAATTTGGCCAAAACTGCTTAGCAAGAACAACAAAATTTGGATCCAAAACAAATGAAGATTCAAGCCCATGGATAGATAACCCGAAGAGATGGAAATTTCAACTTGCTATGAAAAAGAAAATCAGGGCACACATTCATTTCCAACAACACATTTTTAAAATACCCAGTGTTGCGCTTAAAGCACCAAAACAGACCCAAAGATAATCAAGAACAGAAAAAAAGGAAACAAACACAAACACACAATATAACGTGGTTCGGCAATGAGCCTACATCCATGGAGCAGTTGGAGCAATTCACTAAATGATGGAGATTACAGAGTACAAATTTAACTCTCAATTTTTCTCTCTAAATGGCCCTCACAAACAACACAGCTTCTCTCACAAGATGAATAGACTCACACATTCACCAAAACCACGTTGAAACCAAGTGGTGATTAAGGCAAAACTATCTGGAATAGCAAAAGTCATCATAATGAGAGATAAGCTAGCTGTCCAAAGCATGCTGAGATGTTGGGAAGCCCAAAGGTCTGCAGCCAAAATTAATTGAGCCAATATTTACCACCCAGAACCACCAATATCTTTCAGAATATCCCACAAAAACAAAAGGCAGAAATGCTTAATGACCTTCCAAAGATTCAGTCAACCAAAGCCTACAAAAATAATCACAAGGCCAAGTTTGATATTGTAGCCACAATTTCTCACACTGCCAAATTCATTCAGATTTTTAACAGGATATCTGAAAGAGCATACATTGAGTCATTTACAGTAATAATCTGCAATCACTGGCTCTTCGGCTTTTCTTATTCGGGAAAAAAAAAAAAAAGAAGCTTATGCCTATATGCTACTTTTTCGGTTGACTTTCTTGACCCTCTAATTCCCAAAAGAAGAAAAACTTGAGCTAAAATTTCAGCTGTGAATCCATCATAACAGAAAAGCCACTTAAACAAAAAGCAATTCCAGCATAATAAAGACAAAACTGAACCAAAAGCAAATCCATTATCCATATATACTGAAGCTTTTAGAGAGTACCTGAGAAAGTGAAAGAAGAACTGTCAAGCTGCAAAAGTGTAGGCGCCAATGGAGCTGATAGGCGGTAGTGATTAACGGACTCTGAACTCTGAAGTTTGAAGCTTTTTCTCAGTGAATAACGCTTTTAGATGGTGACCAAATGTTTGCGAATCCCAAAGCTGAGAGAGAGCACACCACACCGGTACTTACTCTGTAGCCAGAGAGAGACGCACTCGACAAGAATTAATTAATTAAATTTAATTAAATCAACTAAGCAAAACGGAAATTTAACTTGAATATCGTCTCGATTTTGTATTCTACCGTTTCGACCGGTTGCGTGGAATGACAATAATGCCCACGTTATGCATCGGTTTCCATTTATAACTAGTTAACTATGCAATGCTGGCGGCTTGTATATTCAGACTCTATAATTAACTCAAACTTTTGTCATTATCTCTATTTTATTTTCTTCACTATCATTTTTCTTATTGATTTTAGGTTAATTTTATAGTAATAATTTTTCCCGTTTAGGATTTATTTTAAATATATTTGAAAATTTTCCAGTAAAAATCATAGTGTAAAATTAGTGTGTGTAATCTTAATTGACTGCTATGTGATAATATAACATATAGTCATTAACTCAATCAACTTATAATTAAGCTCCAATTAAAGTAGCATTAGGATATTTCTCTCAAAAAAAGTAGCATTAGGATAAGGTTCGACAAGTGGTAGATCTTAATTAGATTCTTAATCATGACATGGGAAGAAAAAATAATCTATATTTACAATAATATATACTTTGTTATAGTTTAAATAAAAAAATGTATATTTAAGTTAGTGAGCACTCCCATATTATGCATGAATTAGTTAAAATGATCTGGCTCTAGCCAATAAATCTCAAATATCAATATGGTTCCTATATAAATCTATATTTTATATTTTGGTCCTCTTAAACTTGAACTTTTACCTTTTATCAACCAAAAAAAAAAATCTTAAAATTTTACCTTGGTCCCTGAATTTCAATGGTGTCATGGATCATTCCCCTTCTTCTCTAAAAGATATTTAAGCTAATATATATTGGATGATATTCATGTTTAAGATGTTATGTTTCTAACTTATAAATATGAATTGTAAATTTAAGAAATAAAAAACCAAAACAATTAATTCAGATTGACAATGTAAAGAGCATAAAACAAATAACCATTTTTTAGAATATATTTTAATTGAACTCATCAACCAAAAAAAAAAAAGTCTGACCTTATAGATAATAAATTTGCTTGCTATACTGTATTTAGAAATAATCAGTTAGGTAGGGTGTTCCTCACTTGCTTCCAACTATCCAATTGGGGCTGAAGCTTACAATCTGATTATTGACTTCCCTTGTTTAGCAATCAATTTGGTGCTAATCGCTTTATTAAACTAATAATTAACTAAGAGGCCCAAAAGAAAAACTAATAATTAACTACTAATAATAACTTGATGATAAAAAGTCTAAAAACTTTGCTTAGGTTTACTCTTGTGTCTCACTTACGAAACCCTAGGGTTTGACCTTAATTCACTATTAATTATAAAGATGGCATGGCGCACTTTTAAAAAGACACACTCATCTTTTAGGTGACATTATCAGTGTGATTAGGTGCATCGCAACCTACCTTTGTACTGTGTGCTGTTTCTCAAAATATCATTCCAATGGCTTTTCCTATGAAACCAAATTTGTGAGGGTGTTAGGTAATGACCCAACTTTGTTCATAGTTGGTGAGGCCTCGGAGTTGTTTCTTTATTATTTTTTTGTACTTATACGTGTCCTATTATTTATTCCTTTGGGTTGGAGTATTATTATAATCTAGATTTGATTTGGATTAAACTATAGAAGAAGATGAATTAAGATAATATTGGTTAATGACATATCAAATAATATTTGAAATGGGTTTAGAGGGAATGATTATTCAATGATAAGTGAGTTATGTTCCATAGTTTATTATCCATGTCCCTTGCATTAAATAAAATTTTAGAAGATGTACTATAGGATGGTTCATTAGAGCCAATCATGGTATTACACTTAAATCATTAATTTACTAAGAGCTTTTAAATAAAGGAATGTGATCAACAACGTACACAAGGAATAAATCAACAGGGGAAAAAACATTAGTATAGAGAAGAAAATTACTTTTATTACCAAAAAATTGTGGTACCACTCATACGCAGACAACATTTATCTTATCTAATCTAGTACGACCCTAATCAAATCGATCTTAAGAGATAATTTAGTCTAATCTTTCAAGATTGAGTACTTATATTCTTAAAAATATTAAATTTTATAATGTGAAACTTAGTTTAATCAATGATTATTTATCGTTCACACGCAATATAAAACTTGATTTAATCAATGATTATCCGTCATATTCACGAATGGATTTAAACGGTGTTTTTTTAATGTTAATTTTGGAAGTTAATTTGAATAATTGTTAGTGTTAGGCTGGGGTCTAGTAGATTATAATGCACATGGGAATCTGAAGAGCCAGCAGAGTTAGCAGTGAGCAGGGAAGTGGTCGGTACTTACGTGTATAGGTGGTGACCAAGACAGGTGAACATGGGACCAAAACAACCCACCACGCACCCTGACTCAATCAGCTGCCACTTTTCATCACCATAATGCACATGGGAATCTGAAGAGCCAGCAGAGTTGGCAGTGAGCAGAGAAGTGGTCGGTACTTACGTGTATAGGTGGTGACCAAGACAGGTGAACATGGGACCAAAACAACCCACCCTGACTCAATCAGCTGCCACTTTTCATCACCATGTACTTGTCAATTAAAACCAAGGTATATATATATATATATCTGTAATAAATAAAGATAATATCATAATAGTAACGACATATATAATTAAAAAGCTAAATTTCTAGATAATTAATTTAGATGTACTTTCGTCGGTAAGTTGGTGCGCAACAAATGGTCAAAAAAACAACAACAAAAAATCATTTGTCACTTTCTCGAATTTTCCAATTTCAACATCCATGGTGATCTCATTGTTTCACGCCGGCAACCGCCCACGATCTCCACCGCCGATTACTTTAATTTCTTTATATTAATTAATTAATTATTTATTTATTTATTTCAACCCTATATTTTTGGGTGGCCATTATCCGCCTAGCCATGCATATATGCATGTGATATTCATATAATACATAATTTAATTTATATAATTCCATTGTTTCTTTATTGAACACACCGACAAAACTGTGCCTTTCACTTTCTCTCTCATATTATATGATCAGCTCACCTCTGAAGAATGTATACTCTTTCTTTTCATTTCTCTTTTTGATCTAACATTATTTTTGTGGTCGGCCCGTATGTTATTATTAATAATTATCAAACTATATGATAAGAAAAACATTTTTGTATAATTATATATATAGAGACAAGTTTCTTTGTTTGTACACATTTATCTGACTATTTAATTTAGACTATTTTAGCGAGGTTAATCATCAACCCAATTAGTAAGGTCTACTTTTGTAATTAATTTTCTCTCTCTGTCTTATATTTTTAATTTTAATAATAGGTTTAGTGGTATTTAAAAAAGAATTTAACTTTAAACATATCAATTAATCAAAAAATAATTTAAATATATTATAATTCTAACACACTATTTGAAGTTACTCCAAAAACTTTGTTGTGATGCTCTTTAATCATCTGGCCCGACTATTGTTTTAACAATTGTTATATTCGTTTTTAGTCCAGTAGAAGAATATTGCTTTCACGTACGTACGGGGCCATTGTTTTCACATGTGGGCTTGTTTGTCTGTCTTTCCAAAAATAGAAGAATACTATAAAGTCTTAATAAAGTTAATAATTAGCTTCGGCATCTTCTCACAAAACAAAAATGAAAATGAAAGGAATAATTCATTTTCTCTTAATTAATTTGTTATTCTTGAGCCCACTACTCTTTATATTACAATTAGGATGACTATGGTATTCGTCCTTACATGATGATGTGGTCCAAAAACATTATTATAAATTTATCCTTAAATTATTCTGATTATTCTTAATTACTAAGTTGACCACTCTAATTTTAGATTAACCTTTCTTATTTCACCTTAATTACTCAGTTTGCATGCATGATTTTTTTCTAAATAATTCATTTGAATCTAAGATTGAGTCTGCGATAAGATGATACTTGTTGAATATTTGAGCTCGTTCACCCCTTAAAAGTCTACTTCATCTCTATGATATATAATTTTTAAGATGTACAGGAAATGCTATATGCACCTACAATTGCACACAAGTGTGTGAATATACGTACATGCAGCTTTCATGCATACTATATTTATCACAATGATGAATTAATTACTCATACATATACAAGATACTAATCTCAAATTAATTAATTGAAAAAACTGACTGTTGCTTATTAATTTGGTCCTCATCGTGACATTATCACTGACTAGTGGAGATTAATTAAGTTACACCATTTAATGTGATAACATTCAAAATTGGAGTGGCTAGATTCGATCGGCAAATATTCAGAACTTAATTCCTTTCAATAGCATGCATGCTAATTAATCAAATTATTAAGTTAAAAAAAATTGTCAGGTTTTATATATGGTTTTATATGTGAATCCAAATTAAATATTATTTATTTATAACAAATAAGACATCGTCATTCAATCTTATCTGACACAATATTTGATAATTTTAATGGAAAATAAGTTTTATATATATATATATACACATATATATATTGGAAAATTAAAATTTGTCGAGTCTAACTGTCTAATATCATATATTATCAGGAGATTCACTATAAGTGGAGAAGCTACTCGGAAGTTCAACTATAAAATGACACAATATTTGATAATTTTAATGGAAAATAAGCTTTATATATATATATATTGGAAAATTAAAATTTGTCGAGTCTAATATCATATATTATCAGGAGATTCACTATTATATTTTAAGTGGAGAAGCTACTCGGAAGTTCAACTATAAATTAAGGATGATTAAGACGTTCCATGTAGTGATTTAATCATAAATCACACACATAATATTTAATCGACCGCCCCTAATATGATAGTAACAGACCAACAAGCAAGGTCCTGTACAGCATGCATGCAAACTGGGCTAAATGGGCCATTTGGTTGTCGATCATAAGATAGAGTATTTGATATAAGCATTAGCACCCCTGGTGGAGTATATTCTAATTAGTGGGTTTTGCTTTTCAATCTTCATTATTAATCTATATCACATGAACCATTACCAAGTCACCATGATAAGAGATGGTTGATGGGATTTGGCATATATAATTGCATCTCCTCATGTACCAAGCTTACATACTTTTGATAGCTTATCTCACTCCAAAGGATTTTTTTTTTCCCTTTTTTATATGTCTCTATCACTCACTCCCATAACAAAACATGTATTGATCAAAAATTGTTTTTTTCTTTATAGATTTGAATTGGAAATCTCTCTCCAATAATCTAAAGAGAAATACACTAAAACAATATTTAATAGTTGGTGTATTGATCAAATTCTTGGTGTATGTATCTAAAAATCCTAGTTTACGAAAGCTTAAAAAGCAAACTCTATATTGGACCGACTATTTATGTAAGGTTTTCAAACGATGTAAGCTATAACCAAACCTTGGGCTCAAACTCTGGGCCTCGGCCGGCCCACACATCCGAAGGCCCAAAATCTAGGGGGTTAGGACAAAGTTTTAAGTAAGGCCTAGCTCGCCAGCTTGGTGCTAAAACCCTCAAACGGTTAAACCCCTCGGCATCAAACTACCTAAGTCTCTCGTCCACGTACCGCCACAGCAGCAAAGCAAAGGGAAACGAAACGCAACCATGGTGAAGTCTTACCTCCGCTACGAGCAGGCGGCGGTCTTCGGCGTCATCGTCTCCGTCGATTCGAACATCGCGTACGACAGCTCCGGGAAGCACCTTCTCGCCCCGGCCCTTGAAAAGGTCGGCGTGTGGCACGTACGACAAGGCGTTTGCACCAAAACCCTAACCCCTTCTCAGGCCTCTCGTGGACACTCTCTCTCAGTCACCTCCATCGCCGCCTCACCTACTTCTCTGGTAAAGTCACGCTTTTGAATCATCTTCTCACTCATTCTCTGTCTCTCACAGTTTGTTTGGTTACTGAGAAAAATGCAGCAAAAGAAAGGTCATTTTGGAACTTTTTTTACTGTTTCCTAATTCTCTAATATTAAATAATTGAATTAAATGGGCCCAAGTTAGATATTTGTGAGGGGAATTGCAACACTCTGTTTGGTTGAGAAAGCTGAGTAAAAGCAAATGCATGATGTTCTGCATTTGAATTATTCAATGTCTTTATAATGTTTAGTAAGCGCTTTTCTAATTAATTTGAATATTGAACGTTTTTTCAAGAAATTGTAACTGTCAACTTTCTCGGCGTGTCTGAAAATAGTAATAGAAATAAGCTTAAAAGTTAAAACTGTCAAACTGAGTCACTATGTGAAGCCGTGAAGGAAGCTAACTTTCATGGCTGTACTAGCAGAATTAAGCAGAGGATTTAGTTTTAGTTCAATTTGGACCAAATATGAAAATTTATTTTTTAGTTTGGTTTTATATTTTCAATGTAGTTGAAGAATTTCTTAGTGTAAGTTTTATGCACTGTTTAGTGTGTGATGCAATGTGACTGGTGTTTCTTGCAGATAGCTAGTGGGTATGCAGATGGTAGTATAAGGATTTGGGATTCCGACAAAGGGACCTGTGAGACCACATTGAATGGACATAAAGGAGCTGTCACTGCCTTACGGTACAACAAGCTTGGATCCATGCTTGCATCGGGAAGCAAAGATAACGACATTATATTATGGGATGTGGTTGGTGAGACAGGCCTATATCGCCTCCGTGGGCATCGCGATCAGGTTTGTTATTACATTTTTTTTTTTTTCAAATTAAACTTATAAATTTGACTTTTACTGGAATGAGCCTGGCTTATTCCTCTTAATTATCTTCATTTCTCGTTGAGCTGAAATATTGTAATTTTTTTTTTTTCATGTAATGTAGGTCACTGACCTTGTCTTCTTGGATTCTGGTAAGAAACTTGTTAGTTCTTCAAAAGATAAATTTTTGAGGGTGTGGGATCTTGAAACCCAGCATTGTATGCAGACAATTAGTGGTCATCATAGTGAAATTTGGTCCATAGATAGCGATCCAGAAGAAAGATATTTGGTCACTGGGTCTGCAGACCTGGAACTGAGGTTTTACACAATAAAGCATGACTTGGATGATGGCCAATCCATTTCCAATGTGAACGGAGCAGAATTTGTGAACAGTGGAGATCCACCCATCCAAAATAAATGGGAAATTTTGAAGCTGTTTGGTGAAATTCAGCGGCTAAGCAAGGATAGAGTCGCAACTGTGAGATTCAACAAGTCTGGAAATTTGCTAGCTTGTCAAGTGGCAGGTAAGACAGTAGATATATTCCATGTACTGGATGAGGCTGAATCAAAGCGTAAAGCAAAACGTAGGGTTCATCGGAAGGAGAAAAAATCTGCCAAAGGGGCACCTGAGGTGATGGAAAAAGGAGACACAAATCATGGAGCTGGAGAAGAAGGAAATAATCCTGTGGTTACTGTCCCTGATGTCTTTAAGCTTCTTCAAACTGTTCGAGCTAGCAAAAAGATTTGCTCTATCTCCATCTGTCCAGACACTCCAAAGAGTTCGCTAGCTATGATAGCTTTGTCTTTGAACAATAATTTATTGGAATTTTATTCCATTGAAAGCAAAGCAACAACAAGAACACGTGCTATAGAGCTCCAAGGACACCGATCTGATGTCAGAAGTGTAACACTTAGCTCAGACAACACACTCTTGATGTCAACTAGTCACAATTCAGTAAAGATTTGGAACCCAAGTACTGGTTCATGCCTTCGAACTATTGATTCTGGATACGGGCTATGTGGCTTTATCCTTCCTAATAGCAAGTTTGCACTTGTTGGAACTAAAGGTGGAACAATAGAAATTATTGACATTGGGAGTGGCACTTGCATTGAAGTTTTGGAAGCTCATGGTAGCTCTGTTCGGTCGATTGCAGCCATTCCTGATGAAAATGGTTTTGTCACAGGAAGTGCAGATCATGATGTCAAGTTTTGGGAATATGAGGTTAAACAAAATGCTGCCCAAGTATGCATTATATACCTTCTCCTTCTATTTTCAGTTCTAATCTTGTATTAGTATTGGGTAACATCTTTGTATTAAAAATATAATACTAATTTTTTAGCATAATTGTATGATTTTAATGACATGCACCATCTTCTGAAACGTTTTTAGTTTATTTATTATGTTTTAAAGAAGCTTTGTTACTCATTTAGGTGTTTTCTGAAATCCATAAAAAGCTTTGATGATATGTAAACTGAAATATGTTCTGCTTTTAGTACTTATGGCTTGTCAAGTTATTTAAAAAATTAGGAGAATACCCCTAGCTTTGACCTCAGAGCATCTATATAGATACATTATATTCTATACAAAATGTATGCTCATACATACATAAATATGTATGTATTGGGGTATAGTTGGAAGAAGCATCATTTGTGGTTGAAGTTTGCATATATCTGGATCTGGTGAGTGAATCAGTCATTTATTGTGGTTGTCTTCTGTCATGAAATGCCATTCTTGATGTTGTTGGTCTCCAATTTTGTTTTCTCATAATTGTTGTTATGTGGACATGTTTAGTATCTCCATATTGATCAGGTTTGTAAGAGTGCACTAACTTGGTTGAAACAGGATTCTAAGCACCTAATGGTGTCAAATGTAAGGACTATGAAGATGAATGATGATGTTCTTGTGGTTGCTGTTAGCCCTGATGCCAAATATATTTTGGTTGCGCTTTTGGATTGCACAGTGAAGGTTAATTTGACTTAGTTTTATCATTTGATTTTGATTTCTCTTCATTTCGTTTTGATGCTTTTCTAATTTAAGATTTTTCTTAAGTTGTAAACCAACACATACTTAGTTTTGGAATTTAGCTCTCAAAAATGTGGAATATCTGAATAGGTGATATCATTGACATTGTTTAGTTTCACATTTGATTTGCAACTGTACTCTGAACTTACATTTTGAAACACGTAATCCAATTGTGACGTATATACCTCTCTTAACATGCATCACATCCTTGAATAATTAAGCAAAGCTAGAGTGTTATCCAGTGCCATCTGAAACTATGATAGTGATGGGATATTGAATTTGTTAACTGATAAATTGATATTGATGTCTTTGAGCTATCTGTGATGAGAACTTGTGATAAGAAATGCTTAGAATTAGATTGGATCAAATTATAGGGCTTGGAGAAAAGATTATTTATCCTAAACTTTTATTTTTGTCTCGATATAATATCACTTTTGCTCCCTTAAATGGCTTATGCTGGGTTTGTGTAATCTCAATTAGTGATATCTGCAATAATTTGTGCCTGTTAAATGATGTATTTACTATTCTTTTTTTAGGTTCTGTTTATGGATTCTTTCAAGCTTTTCCTTTCCTTATATGGTCACAAGCTGCCTGTGCTATGTATGGATATATCTTCTGATGGAGAACTGATAGTGACTGGATCTGCTGATAAAAATTTGAAGATTTGGGGTTTAGATTTTGGTGATTGTCATAAATCCATATTCGCTCATGCTGACAGGTGCAATTTTTGTGTAAATGAACATAAGTTTAGAAGTGTGAAGTTTTACTGATAATTTGATGAATTGTTTCCATGATGCAGTGTTATGGCAGTGCAATTTGTGCAAAATACGCATTACATGTTTAGTGTTGGGAAAGATCGCCTTGTGAAATACTGGGATGCTGATAAATTTGAGTTGCTTTTAACTCTTGAGGGTCATCATGCGGATGTCTGGTGCCTTGGGATTAGTAACCGTGGCGATTTCATTGTCACGGGATCTCATGACCGATCAATACGTCGCTGGGACCGTACTGAAGAGCCATTTTTTATTGAGGTGATTGCTTCTTCTTGAGGAAAAAAGCCATTTTCCACCTTAAATTTGGTTTCATTAAATAAATGTTGATCCTGAAGTTTGTCTATCTTTTTTGGTGATACCTATGCTTTAGGTTATATATGGGATTTCTTAATAGGACATGTTCTTATGCTATTGAAATGCTTCGTTTGAAATTGCAGGAAGAGAAAGAAAAAAGATTGGAAGAGATGTTTGAGTCTGACCTCGATAATGCATTTGAAAGCAGGTATGCACCTAAGGAAGAAATCCCTGAGGAGGGAGCTGTGGCCTTAGCAGGGAAGAAATCTAAAGAAACAATTACAGCATCTGATGCAATTATTGATGCACTAGACATAGCAGATGCAGAATTGGAGCGACTTACCAACCATGAGGTATATTTGTTTGTTTGCTCAACACTCTTTTGATGTAGTATGATGTGTTTATGTGTGTGAATTCCTTTTTTTTTCCCTAATACATAGAAGGCTCTGTTCATTTACCTTTCATTACGTGGTTGTGCGCACAATAGTTTTATACAGTATTATAGCTTGTCTGCTGGTTGTCTCCACAAAAGGAATAAAAGAAAAGGTATTGGTTTTCACTCGACAAATGTTTCTTGAAAGCAAGATAACAGTATGTAATTCTCAGCAGACAATGTGTATAATATTTCTTTGAAAAGTAAACATTTTATTGGCAATACATACAGCCTAGTAGAAATAATATAGTTTGAGTTTAATAGGCATTATTGGTGTAGACGTTTTGTTTATGGGTGATTATAGCTCAAGCTTTGTAATGTAATTTCAGACTTTTCAGTTGTATCTCAATTGAATCGTTTTGCCATGCCATTTCAGGAGGAGAAAAGCAGGGGAAAGGTTGCTCAGTTTCAACCAAATATCATTATGCTTGGGCTCTCTCCATCTGATTATGTTCTCCGTGCACTTTCAAATGTTCAGACAAATGATCTGGAGCAGACGTTGCTGGTATGCTTGTGGTTTGCCGTTTATGAGCACACATTGAAAGAAGTCAAATTCCATTATTGCAAGCTCAAAATTTTAAGAGCTTGACTTGTTTGTTAGCTGGTTTTTAATCATTCTTCAATTGCAAGGTTTATCTAAATTTTAAAATTCAGAATCAAAACTGATGGTAATTATCTAGTTTAATGGAATTAACAGAAATAAAAAAATCCCAGTGCACCTTTTACTGCCTCAAGCTGGTTGAACTTCTCTTTCTGGGATTTTCACTAGATATTTTTATATGGGTATGCATGGTCTGTAACTTATCTATTGCCGATTATTAACATTAAAATTTAATTTGAACTGTATTTGCGTGCAGGCTTTGACATTCTCAGATGCGTTGAAGCTTGTATCTTACTTGAAGGACTGGAGTTTGAATCCTGATAAGGTTGGGCTGTCTGAACTTGGGGCTGACATTGAATGCTATGAAGGAATGGAATGTTCAACTTCAGTATTCAAGGTGTAATAGTTTCTGCAATTTTTTTTAAAATTTCTTTGCAGGTTGAACTCGTTTGCAGGGTTGCTACATTGCTACTGCAGACACATTATAATCAGTTGGTTACTACACCAGGGGCAAGACCTGTGATGACGGTTTTGAATGAGATTCTTTATCCAACAGTTAAGGTAATTGGATTGTTTAGCTTTCATACATAGAAATTTTACGAGGTTAATGGTGCCTTTGATATGTCTACTTGTAGAATTTTTTTGGTAAAATCTATTTATATACCTTTTGTAGAGATATTAGGTCAATGAAAGCTATAGGAGACTGTTAATGAAAGTTTGTTTATATAAAAAAGAAAAAGCTACAGGAGACTACTATGTGTGCATTTGTGAGTGCATTTAGTAGATTTCACTACTATGCCCTGATCTAGAAGTTGCACGAAATTAATTGAGTTTCGAAAACAATACAATATACCAAAGAAGTTATGCTTTGTAGTCTTAATGTAAGGCTTTATTGTTCCTTCCTAGTCCTAGGGCCTAGAAATGAGACACTGAACTATGTAGTTTCTCTATAAAAACTAAAGAAACTTGGATTCTCTCTTGAAATGATGAGGATGGAATCTGTTTCAGGAATGCAAAGATACCCTTGGTTTCAACCTTGCAGCAATGGATCATCTTAAGGTGCGGGACACGAGTCTTTTGACCTACTGGCCATTGTAATGAAATTCATCCTTTTTTAACTTTCCGTTTTCACGTTTCAGCAACTGATGGCTTTGAAATCAGATGCATTATTTCAAGATGCAAAATCAAAGTTACTGGAAATTCGTGCACAGAATTCTAAACGTCTAGAAGCAAGGACGGAGACAAGAGAAGAAAATCAAAGAAGAAAGAGGAGAAATAAAAAGTGATGTACACGTTTTGGTATGAAGCTGTAGCAAGAGATTGTTCGACAAATGAAATTGGTTTACTACAACTGGCTTATTTGAGAAATGTGTGTGGTGCCATTAAAATATGGTAATCCGACTTATGTGGAAGAGGAACTCTTCAATGGAAAGGCCTCACAGATGGATTCCCAATGTAGCTGTCAGTGTCATCAAGGAAGGCGTCTACAAATTTCCTCAAATTGGTTATATTTGGATTGTTTGCATACTGCACTGCCGGTGGCCCATCCCAGACTTTCCGGCCAGTGAATATCTGCCGTGTGATCTGTGAGAATTGTTGTGTTGAAAGGATAGGGGATGATTCCAATTTTGTAACTTAAGTTCTACTCAGACGCCTTGATTTGTAGTTTATATTATAAGCATAGGCCAAGGAAATGATAGTAAACGTTTTTCCTGGCTGATATATGGGGAAGGATTCGTGGCACTTTTTTTTCACACAACGTTTGACAAAGATTTTGGGCCATTAGTTCTGCACTATGTAAAGAACGGACATGGGTATTTATTTCTGCACTATGTAAAGAACGGACATGGGTATTTATAGAGTCCATTAGTTTTAAGCCCCAAATTTTATTAGATCTTAGTTTTAAGCCATA
Organism: Purshia tridentata; assembly: GCA_003254885.1. Lineage (NCBI taxonomy): Eukaryota > Viridiplantae > Streptophyta > Magnoliopsida > Rosales > Rosaceae > Purshia > Purshia tridentata. The sequence goes on from QANT01007514.1 coordinate 45,623, forward strand.
GTTCATTTTATGTTTAGTCTCCAGCCATTAAAACAAAAAAGTCCAAGAATAACAAAAAACGTAAAACTAATTGTAATCCAAAAACTGCTATTTCTCTCTCTCTCTCTCTCTCACGATCGATCGCACTCTTCATTTTATCCTTAGTCGTTTAGTCTATTTGACCTTAACTGATGGAAGAGCTTGTGATCAAATTGCTTGGGCATGTTTTCAGTTTGAACTCTTGAGAACAAGTTGATGCTGAGTACTTTATGATTGTGGATTTAAATTGAGATAATTGTACATTTTGTAATATCAATAGGCTGTTAGAATACCTACATAATTAGCAAATTAGTCAGGAAAATACACTGAGAAGTTAATGCCATAACTCAATATGTAAGTAGAAACCCTTGTTTATGATACCAGAAAACTGTAACTCTTAATGAATATTTGAATAATAAACTATAACTGTTGATGAATTATATATTTAAAACCCGTGTATAATAAATGTACCAGCAATATGTCCTAATAAAAAAGGCAAAGGTGACCTTAAGAATGATCACGTGCGGAGATCCTTGATTTCACGGTTTGTACCGCATGTTTAATTACAAAATATCAGAAAACTGTAACTCTTAATGAATTATAAAATATCAGAAAACTGTAACTCTTAATGAATATTTAAATAATAAACTGTAAGTGTTGCTAAATTACATAGTATGAAACCTCTATATGATATTAATGTACCATCAATATGAATTAAGAAAGTAGGAGATGAGTGTCACGACAGTGGATTAGGGCAAAGAATGGTTTCCTATTTTTTTTTTGGCCAAAAAAAAATAAATAATACAGGCCTGAGAGAGGTGGCCTACTCCCTAGAAAAGTGAGAAACTGAGAGATAAGTCCAATAAATACAAGCAATTTAATTATATATAGAGGGACCATCATCATGTATGTAAGATGAGCATGAACAATGTTCACATATCAGTCTAAGTTCATCTTTGTATGCTTTTGCTTACTCAACAGCCCTTTCCTATCTTTATCACATAAAAAATATGGCATTAAAATAAATAATGGCTTTAAACTAATAGTAATTAAAATAGTGGCTTAAGACTAAATAAATAGTTTATTTGGGGCTTAACAGTAGTTTACCGTTAATAATTTAATACAGTATTTTGTCACTAATTATTATATTATCCTAATTAATTAAAGGGGGATCGAGTAGTATGAGAGTTTTCAGGGCCTTATAAATCAGGCTCATGGTCTGGGCTGAGTTATCAGAAATGCAGTTTGATTTTTTCAAGCCATGAGCCGGTCCAACTCGATATAAGGACCAGTTCATTTACATAGCACAATAAGCAGGGCTTGGGCCCTTTGATGGGCTGGCCTGACTCGCGAGTGCAACTTGATCTTTTCCACAGCCAGTGGTCAACTCAATGTACCGTCCAGTTTGTCTGCAGGGCAAATTGACGAAATTATGATCCATTGCAAAATCGAAAAAGTCAAATTTAGAGAGTAAATACAAGTATAAATGTTAAGGAGTGAACTGATGCAAGTACAATACTACAATTATTTTTTCAGAGGAGATTGCACTACCTACTCTTTTTCAAGTGTTTTTTCTCTTTATATTGGTTCACTTTTGAGAGGAAATTGCATCACCTATTTATTTTCAAGTTTTTTTTTTGCTTTATATTGGTTTACTAATTTTTGACATGTTTTATTGTGGTTTAAACGTTAAATTAGCACGTCTATTTTTATTGTGGTTTAAACGTTAAATTAGCATGTCTATTTTAGTTATGTGCCGGCTGTTGTTAAGAATTAGTGGATCACATTATTAAAATATAAGTTGTTATGATCAATATAAAACTATGTAAAGAGTTAATGAATCACATTATTAAAATATACATTATTTGACTGTTTGAATAACTACGAGAAGCATTACAAAGTTAGTGGATCAATATAGAATGAAAAAAAGATGGTGAATCAATATAAAACTTTCTTTATAAAAAAAAAAAAAAAAAAGGACTAATGGTGCAATTTCTTCTATCTTTTATTATTATGTTTTATAATTGACTTATTATTTGATTCAAAAGTATACGCAAATTCCACATTTGACCTTGTGGAGAAAAACATTTTGATGTAAAACTGAGTCCTCTTTCACCTCTGCAGCCCCCAGCGGAGTATCCGTGTCTCCTCTGTGCAGCTCTGTGTGTCTCCCTTTCCCGCCTACTTAAACCTCTCGGAAATGCTCTCTCAGACTCCCAAACCCATTTCCCTCTCCTTCTTCCAAAACCCTTCCATTCCCATCTCCAATCCCAACCCTCCCACCCTCCGCTTCTCAGCTCCCAACTCCTCACTCTCACTCCTTCACCTCTTCCCGCTCTCTCGTCTTCGTCGACCCACGCTCGCAATGGCCGCCTCCAACTCTGAGTTCCCAAACGCCGCCGTTCCGCTCCCCCTCGCCCTCGACGATCGCGAGCTTGATCGCTTCGCCGCGGTTGCCAGCACGGTAGCCGACGCCTCCGGTGAAGTCATTCGAAAGTATTTCCGGCAGAAATTTGACATTCTTGATAAAGAAGATTCCAGTAAGTTTCTATATGTGTATATGCTTTGTTTGGTTGCTGAGAAAACTAAGAAACTTGGAAATGAACAGAATTTTTTGCATTGACTAAGCTGAGATAGTTAGTGTTAAGCTGAGTGAACTAGTTTTAAGAGAGTGAGTTAGTGATTGGTATGGACTTTTGCAGTGTTGGAAAATTATAATAATTCATTGATTTCCTGATTGATTATTTTACTGCAGGCCCTGTGACAATTGCAGATCAAACAGCTGAGGAAGCTATGGTTTCGATTATATCAGAAAACTTTCCTTCTCATGCTATGTAAGTTTGGTATGCAAATTGTTTCGTTTTCCTACAATTTCATTTGTTAGCTAGAAAGAAATATTATTACAACCTTTATGTGTATGATTGTTTTGGTTTCAGATTTGAAAATGATAGCTTTTGCTAAAGCTAGCTAACTCGTTTTATTAGATAGAGGGGTGTGGATTATGATTTAGCTTCTTTTTTTTTTTCTTTATTGTCCTTTTCTTACTGTTTCCTTGACAACCCAATAAGAGAAAACTCATCTTGTCTAAAAGTTGAATTTTGTATGTACAACCATGAAGAGTTATTGTATTACAATAAACCCAATATTTGGTTTTGCAATGGCTAAAGTTACTGTAGAGTTGTATTGCAGTTATGGGGAGGAGAATGGGTGGAGGTGCAAAGAAAAGTTTGCAGACTATGTATGGGTTTTAGATCCAATAGATGGGACAAAAAGTTTTATCACTGGTATGTTTCTTTTTTTTTTTTTTTTTTTTNTTTTTTTTTGTTATGAACTAAGCTTTTTCCAAGCCTACTTTGGTGAATCTGCACCTTTTTTTTTCCCCAGGCAAACCCGTGTTTGGTACTCTCATTGCTCTGCTACAGCGGGGTAAACCAGTAAGAATGACCTGCCACAACATGCATAAATAACTTTTTTTAAATACAAAATAAAAGTGAATATGCAATTGTGTTTCAAGGGAAATATTTTATACCATCGTATTCAACAGTTGGGAATAGAAGATAGCTTTTTTAAATAAAAAAAGAAGAAGTAAAAAACAGTAGTGTAAGAGAAGGGAAGAAAATAGATAGATCATCACTTCAGTCAGTTGAAAATAATTTTGCTTTTGTTTATGCACGCAAATCTATTTCCAGTTTCATGAGTGTAAAATTGCAAACTGAGTTAGATAGTTTCATATTGTTTGACTTCCAAGACTATATACTTTATGCTTGAATTGATAATCTTTCTTTCTCCAGATTCTTGGCATAATTGATCAGCCTGTTTTAAGGGAAAGATGGGTTGGGCTAAGTGGAAGGAAAACTACATTAAATGGACAAGTAGTGTACACACGAACTTGTGCAAATCTGGCAAAGGCTTATTTGTATGATTTTTCTCTTTTTCCTTTTTGAGTACCTTTCTATTTATACTATAATATTGTTGTACAGAAGGTAAATCAAGTGATCTCTATCTCACATTGTATAAAAAGTAAAATGTTAGCACACAAACCCTTTGAGAGATGGATGTATAACCTTTTGTTTGTTTTGGTTTTTTTAGGATTTCTCTAATATTTTCAATTATTCCTCTGATTAGGTACACTACAAGCCCACATCTATTTAGTGCAGATGCAGAAGAGGCATTTATTCGTGTTAGAAATAAGGTCTGTTTGCATCCATTCATAAAGTAAAGAGGATGCATGGTTTTAAGCATTTAGGTGACATGGAGAATACTGCTCGGTATATGTGGGATGCACTTGTAAGATGTGGGCTATATGAGAGAATCAGATTCTGACCATAAGCATAACCTGAAAGGGAAAAAAATATATATATATATATAGATAAGTTGGGCAATGTTACTGTTTTGGGTTTGGCTTTGCAATAAGTTAAAATATCGTCCATTATTGGTCCATGCATTTAATTCTAATTGTTGTATAAAGTTTATAAGCTTTTGAATTTCTTTTGCTTACTTTCTTTTTTTCCATCTATCTTTTACTTTTTGTGATGTTCCTATGTTTTTGGGGATAATCTGAGCAAATTCAAGTTGTCACTTGATAGTTGATACCAAGAAATATTGAGAGTGAACGTGAAATTGATGCTTCAGTGGAATTTCCTAGTATATAGTTAAGACACCTGGAAGGTTTATGTGAAAACTTGACTACTAGGTTTATTCATATAGATTTTGTGCAGTAGTTGTTTTCATTCTTAAATATTCCATTTTTGGTCTGCAGGTGAAAGTGCCATTGTATGGCTGTGACTGCTATGCTTATGCCCTTCTGGCTTCTGGTTATGTGGATCTTGTTGTTGAGTCTGGTCTGAAGGTAAGTTGAATTCTTCATTGTTAAATTGTCTATACGACTAATACACCAAGGGATGCACTTTCTTTTGGATATGTTCATAAAAATAGCTCTATTTCCATGGAAGATAGGGCAAACCAAACAGGGGATGCATTACATGAGTGGCACCTATTCTATTGACCTTTCTGGTTGAATTAGAGAAAAAAAAATATGGAACAGAAGGGACTTCTATTATTTTCTGATGATGTGTCAGAATACCTCTATCATATGTGCCATTTGATTTTTTGCACTTTATGCTATGTGCATTTTGCTTTTCATTATTTTTTTTTTGCCTTTTGTTACAATGAACTGACTTTACTATGCAACCATACAAATCTAGTTGCACCTCTTCGTGACATATGAAAAATGTTATTGTGTTATTGCTTTTATCTAATAATAATTAACTATTTTTTCAGCCATACGATTTTCTTTCACTGATACCTGTGATAGAAGGTGCTGGAGGTATCATAACTGATTGGAAAGGGCACCAGCTTTGTTGGGGGGCTTCTCCAAATTCACATGTAACAAGTATGCTAACTTCCAATAAAGTGTTTGTGCTGATATGGCTTTAGTTATATTATATCTCATCTCTTCCTGATTGGAGTCATATTGATTATTTGAGTTATAAAGTTTAATGCTATTATTTGTTTAATGTGCTGTTTAGCACTTACAACTGTGTACCTAAATTGGTGAATGGTTTCTGTTTTGTTCTCCAGGTTTTAATGTATTGGCAGCTGGAGATAAACAGATTCACCAACAAGCTCTAGAGTCGTTAAAATGGCAATGAAAACCAAGAGCCAACGACATTGTGGAGCTAGGTATTGATCAATGGGTAAGAAGTGAAATGCAAAAGGTGATCAGGTGAAGCTGCATTTTTCTTCTCCGTATGATATACATTGTGCAAGTAATTGCAGCAGAATTCATCTTCCAATATAATATATTCAGCAAGGAGATGCTCTCTCACATATCTAGATTTGTTGGCATTTTTTCCCAGCTAATCTTCAGTCGTAAAATAAAAAGAACCCAAAGTCACCTTCAAGCTGCTGTAGGTTTCTTATCCTATGATCTAAAACCAATGTTTTAATGTAATATGAATATGGATAGTTTCAGTCTCTTTTTTTAATAGATAGTATGCCCTGATTTTTTTTTGGTAAATAGATAGTATCAGTCTTTGATTCAACAACCCAAAAAAAAAAAAACAAAATTTGCTATCTGCAAACATGATTGCATGTTTAATGGGACTTGCATGGTGACTTGGTGAGAAAGCATCGTTCTTTAACATGATCTCATCTTCGAGCTCATGTCTCTTAATTGTCTAGTCAATGAGAGAAGGGCAAATAAAGCAAGTCTCTTGTGAGTACAAGTATAAGCACCAAGTGGCTCTACCATTTAAAGTTTCACTTAAGTCTCAAAAACACATACATGGACGAGGACCACTTCAAACATGTTGCAATCTGCGCAAGAGTTCCTATAAATGATGTTAATCATGGCATCAAGATGGAGTACATTGTTTCCCTAAGACACAACACAATTACAACCATTCAACCATTCAAATCTGCCCATGGAGAATGTAACTATGCAGGTGAAGAACATAAGTTAAAAAGAAAAAATTAAAACGTTCAAGAAAGTCAAAAAACTTCATGGGCAAATTTGAAAATCAACTAAATAAAAAATATGAAAAATATACAAGATGAAAGAGCAGTGCAAGGGAGTTTTGTGGAGTGCTAAAATTGTTTCCCTATTTTTTAACTATAGGGTTTCTATTTAAATTCTGTTATATTCATCCATCAAACAAATTTTATTAAGGTAGCTGGTGGGGCCATACAACATCATGTTTGAAGAATTTATAAATTTAGATATTGCTCGTATGATGTACAATTACATTTGATGGTGGAAAATTTATATTCTAATAATTTCGTCAATCAAAAATCAAAAGTGTAGTTGCATACCGCACAAATAAGTTTACATAGTTTTTAAGTTCTTGGATTTAGTTATCCAAGAGGTGAAAAGAAGCTTAGTTAGCTTTCATTGCCATATCATTTAGTAGTTTAGAGAAAGCCAACTCAATATCTTTTCAACTTTTGAATAGTTGGAACTTGGATCTAACAAAATCCAAAAGCTTAAAAAAATCTGTCTGTTGTCACATGACCCCAAGCCCTAACTTTGAAGGTGTAATTTACTCCAAAAATTTGTACGAGTTGTGTTTAGTTTGGCTTGAATTATTTTATTGATCGATTTTAAAATATAACTGAACCGGATGAACCGGTCTGGTTATTGGTTTTGATACCCTAAACTGGCGGTTTAACCGAACTGATCCAGTCTTATATTAACTCATCCACGTGGGATCATTTCATTGGTGAAATGAATGAATTACCGTGGTCCTCACCACAACCAATCTCTATTTCTGGAAACCTAATCACCCTAGCTAGCAACCACTCTCTTCTCTCATTCATACTCTCTCTCTACTCTCAGTCTTTCACCATCTCACTCCGACACCGAGGCTCAGCCGCTCTTCCTCTTTCCCGGTCAATAATATTATTGCCGGAATCTGAGCTCCGTTCAACTAACGAGTTTGGACCAGCATTTGAGACCCTGAAGCTTTCGCTGTGGTTGAAAAAAGTTACTGTTACGGAATGGCCGCAGCATTGACTTCAAAGTGTTCCCGCGGTATGTGATTTTCACAGGGGTTTTCAAGTAATCTATTTGTACTAGTTGTGTCATTTATTGCTCAATAGTAGACTCAAGGCGATTCAATTAGTGTTATGAGAATCGCTGTAAACTTTGATTCTTCAAGAACCAGGAGTTTGTTGTTTATTTTGTTGGAATTGATTATGTGGAAATTAGATGAATTTGGGACATCATGGCAAAGCAGTTTGGGGTAGAGAGCTAAAAAAGTATAAATAATTAACAAATCTAGCAAAAAGCTCTGATATCAATCAACACTTTCCAAATTATGGCTCTTTAGTGTGGGATGTAAAATGCATGTCTTGAAATATTTCTATGTTGCACTGAATCATATTTTTCTGATTTTCCTGGATTATAACAGTAATTTAAGCTTTTGGGTCTATGCTCTATACTTATTTTCTTACTTCTTTACTCACTGCAATCACTCTGCTGGAAAACAAACCTAGTGGGCCGTTCATTGTTGGGGGGCATCAGCAACAACTTGTCTGGCTTATTGAGCACATCAAATGAGATGACATGCAGCACTTTCTTGTCTCAGGTCAGTGTGTTTATCCGATGCTTCATTGAAGATTATAACCATGATTCGGTAATATATTCATTAAATTTTAGTAGGATTATCGCAGGTTGGATTGGAGTACATGTTAGGTTTATATCTTTTGAATTATAGTGAAACTGTTTGGTGTGCATGAAAAATTAAATTTGTTTTAGCGGATGTTTTAAATCTTGAATATTTTAGGTTGTAGAGAATTGAGAGTTTCTTGTAATCATGTGTTGGTGCCATTTGTGGAGTAGTTTAGAAGAATTAACCGAAAAAGCTAGTTTGGACAAGCTTATTGGCTGAGCCCAATGGTTGAGCAGATGCGTTGTTAATTAATTCCAGATTGTCTACTCTTTTTGGTGGTTATCCTCTTATCTGTCTGCTTTTTGTGTAAGATGTTTAGGTCAAGATGAAAATTTTATCAGGAGGATTGGTTATTATAGACATAGGCCAGTTGCATCATGATTATCCACAAAACTAGGACTTGCAATAGCCAGTTTATGTAGAAAGCTGACGGGAGATCATGAAATGGACTAGATTTGTTTTTCAACGTTGCAAATGTATCACTGCTGGTGGTTTACATCATTGCAAATTATTTTAATCAAAGTTTTAAGTTTTTAACTCATTGCACATTAAGAAAAATGTTTGAAGTCATGGTCAATCAATTTCCCATATCGATCTTGCTAAATTGCACATTAAATGGTCAACTGTTTTATTACTTCTCGTGCTGACATGAGCTTGATTTATATTTTCTGTTATTTTTGCATTTTTGTAGCAGCAAAGGACTTTCATACAGATGAGGACTGTTCTCAAAGTTGTGGACAACTCAGGAGCGAAGAAGGTGATGTGCATACAAGCTTTGAAGGGGAAGAAGAAAGGGGCAAGGTTGGGAGACACTATTGTTGCATCAGTAAAGGAGGCTCATCCCAATGGAAAAGTTAAAAAAGGAGTAGTTGTATATGGTGTGGTTGTCCGTGCTGCCATGCAACGAGGCCGTTGTGACGGGAGTGAGGTCAAGTTTGATGACAATGCTGTGGTACTTGTAGACAAGCAAGGCCAGCCAATCGGAACTAGAGTATTTGGACCTGTCCCACATGAGTTGAGGAAGAAAAAGCATGTCAAGATTCTTAGTTTGGCAGAGCACATTGCCTGAAGTGTGGAGCACAATGGAATGCAGATGTACAATAAGAACAGAATGTTCTTATCTTCTGATCACTTGTACAAGTAATTAGGTGTTCAAATTTATTTCACAATACACAAGTGACCAGTTTTTTCAGTTAGGTCTTGTAATGCTCAAGCTCTCCTGTTACTTTTATAGCCCACTCATGTGTAATGAATAATTAACAAAATCAAGGTTGGGTTTTGCGGTTTGTCAAGTTTTGATTTCAATTTATAGAATCAGCACTGAATAATTATGAATATTGGGCAGGCAGATTCTATTTTTTCATTGCAAGTTTTGGATTGAATCACACAAACAATATTCAATATATTCTTTACTAAGAACCATCAACCAGAAATCATGAAATTTAGAAATCTAATCTTCAAACAGTGTTTTGAGCGTCAATCGAGAAGTACTCGAATTCTCCTCGGGTACTGGTTCAAGTTACTCCAGAGATTGATTTCTAAATTTTTTTGAAAAAATTGCTAAAAGTTTTTAAAGCAAACAAATTTTAGTTGGTTTTTATTCTGTTTACAAAAAGAGGGCAATATTGTAAAAATTCTGGAAAAAAAAAGGTTGTGGGGTTTAGAAAGAAAAAAATGGGGATTCTTTAGAATTACCCGCGAGCCTAACGTAGCGCTTGATTGAGTTTCCGAGCTCAACCAAAAGCCCTAGGGTTTTACATTTCCGAGCTCTACTCTCTTTCACTGTCTGTGACTCTGTGAGTGCACGTACGTCGGTCAGAGAATGACGAAGTTCAGGAAGCTAGGCCGACACACTGGTCACCGCATGTCCATGCTCAGGTTCCTAATTAATTTTCCCAATTTTAATTTCACATTTATTTTGGTTTTTGAGCTCTGCTTTAGCATAATTTCCATGCCCAAAAGCTTTATCTTAATTTGTTTTAATAAAAAGATTCTGATTATCAACTCCAGGACGATGGTGTCGCAGTTGGTGAAGCACGAGCGCATTGAAACCACTGTTGCCAAGGTACTCCTTCTTCGTCTTCTCTGGAAATTTCCACATTTTTACAATTTTAAGGGTTTTCTGGGGTTGTGAGTTTAGTTAATTATTGCGATTGAAGTATCTGATTATAACTTTTAGAATGAATTTTAACTGAGGAAATTTGGGTCATTTTGATTAACAAACCTTCATGAGACTCCGTAAATTCCACATTTTTGGATGATTGGGGGGAGTTTTTATATTAAGTTTCAGTTTCTAAATTTTTTAATTTTCAATAAAAGCAATTTTGTGTTTGGTTATTTTCATTTTGTTTTCTTTTATTTGCAGGCAAAAGAGATTCGACGTGAGGCTGATAAAATGGTGCAGCTTGGAAAAGAGGTGCGCATTGATTCTGCTAACAATTATGCTTAAGATTAAATTTTTAATCTTCCTAAGATGAAATCTTTGGTTTTTTTAGCTGATATATTCATAGGTTGGCCAATAGCCATTGAAGAGGATCTCAAAGTGGCTATTTCTACTGACAATATCAATCTATCTAACTCTTCAATTAAGGAAATTAATATGTCTAAAATAACCCACTTTTTAAATGATATATGAGGAATATGTCTTTGAGTGACCATTGTAATTGCATAAAAAATTGTATTTGATCTGAGATAGCCCAATATTACTTTATCAGATTGAAATATGAGGTGCATGCATTGGAGTGACCTTGAGTTGCATTGGGTATGCTTCATGTTATCCTTGCTCAAGGAATCAAGTTTTTGAACTTTTAAAGTTCCAAACACATGTTTGGTGTTTTTTACTTTGGTCTGCAGATGTGGACCTTACAATTCATTTAAACACTGTGCATGTATTTTTGGTAATTCAGTTATTCTGTGTTTGGGTATTCAAATCACTTGTCTGATTAAGGCATTACTAGATTAATTGAATGGAAAAGGCTAGTTGGACCTGCTGTTTGGATCCGAAATATCTACAGAAATAGATAGGTTAGTTTAGTATTTGTTGGAGAGTGACCTAATAGAGGTTGTGGTAATCACACATATTTTTTCTAGGGGGGGTAAAGAAGGAAATTTTGTAAACCAAAATTTTGGATTTTTGTTTTATTATTTTCTTTTTGGGGCATGAGGGGCTCTCCTAAGTCCCAACAAAATCTTCAAGCAAGTTCATATTTATATGACAAGGAAAATTAAAACTCCAATTACTTTACCTAATAAATCATATCCTAGAGAAGCCATAAAGTCAACTGCTCAGTCAGTTTTATGATACATTGAGTTATTTCTCAACCAAAAAAATGAAAATGATTTATTTGAAACTCTCTTATATTAATTAGAATATTTGTATTTTGAGAGGATTGCTTTGACAAACCCAGTGAATGTCTATCCACAAACACCTTAAAAGGTATCTGGCAAAGTTCTAACTCAAAATCTGGGTGTAAGATTCTGAGGTATTTATTGAAATATGCTTGCCTGCACATTAGTTTTCTGGTGTAGAGTTTGGGGTTATCTTTACCATAGATTCACTTTTATTGGAATTTTCTTGTCTTCTAGCATGATTATATCCTCTTTCAAAATTGTCACAGGGTACTCTCTGTGCGGCAAGGCGTGCTGCTGCTTTTGTGCGTGGGGATGATGTAATGCACAAGCTATTTACAGAACTGGCTTATCGATACAAGTGAGTCTCAAACCTCTTTGTTTTTCTAAGTCTTCTTTGTGTTTGTTACATTGGTTGGATGTTATGTTACAGAGATCGAGCAGGTGGATACACAAGACTACTTCGGACTCGTATACGAGTTGGCGATGCTGCACCAATGGCCTATATTGAGTAAGGCTTTTATTTATTAGTTGACCGAAATATGTTTGCCTAATTTAGAGACTTGTAGAGGTGGCAGGGGTAATTTACCCACTCTAAATGAGTATCAGACCACCCATTTCACATTTGGGTGAGGGATGATCCATTTAAGACATAAGTGTGTGATATATAGGCACACTCGTGACCCAGCCAAACAGAAAACAATGAGGAGACAAATCCACCCATTCAGCCCATCAATTCGAATTCTAAGAAAAATCAAGTGGGGTCACAGAAACATCAAATGAGATCAAGCACCAACATCAGCAGCACAATTCGCTTGTCTACCTACCCAACCAACCAATTTAAATGCCTTCTCAGTCAATTTATGAGTTCAAATTTGTCAATAGTAAAGAGTGAAATTCTATCCGTTAGATATATCTAGTAGTACATAATTTGTTCAGTGTCTGCTTTCATCAACATTGATTGAGGTTGTATTTCCTTTTGACTATGAATTGGCACACTTGTGTAGGTTCATTGACAGAGAGAATGAGCTCAGACAATCAAAACCACCAACTCCTCAACCACCACAGAGAGCTCCCATGGATCCTTGGACAAGATCCAAGCTTTGCAAGCAGTTTGCACCTCCAAAAGAAGATAACAGCTCTGGGATTTGATTTACGGTTTTGACATTTATTTTCATAATTTCCTTAGAGAAAGTCTCCAATATCTTGTGATGCTCTCCAGAGAACTCGCATTTTTCTTTTTTGGTCTGTTAACTTCTTCGATTTCTTGTGATTCATAGGTCCAGGTTGCACTTGGGTTCTGCCTATCTATTTTATGTTTATTAATCAATTTCAATTGTAACCAGAGAGAGAAAAATTTATATGGCAATTCCATTAAAATTTCAAGAGTGTTACATCTGGGTTTTACAACTTTTACTGTATATATCTGGCGAGTGGCCGTGTCTGAGCTGCATCAGGCTGTGTATAGTTATGGGTTGAATACGCAATATACGCAAGACAAGGTCATTTTGCACATTAAATCTTCGAGTTGTCTTGACTTCCAAAAGATCAAAATTTAAGGTAGCCTCCCTATGGAGGGAACGGAACCAAAAAATTTCATAAACTTTAGAGCCAAGACCAAAATTAGCACAAGCATCAACCCCGAGTAGTCCATTATGAATTACCATTTAGTTCTTCCTTAAATATATATATATATATATATATATATCTTGAATTAATTACGTAAGTGTATTCAACCCAATCTTGAGGAGCAGAGGATGCCTTCAGATGCAAATTGGGTATGTTACCCAGTTGATAGATGTTCCACCAATGATTTCCACATATTCTTAGGCCTAACCTTATCAGCTGGAGTGCCAAGAAGTAGCCAAAAAGTGGCATGTTCTTCCACTAAAGCTAAGTACAGAACATTGGCCCTTCGCAAGGCCTTTGAGGTCAGATTAATCTGTTCTGAAGATCAATTAGCAGATCAATTAGGCCTTTGATGTCTTCACTTAGGAGTTGAGTCATCAAGGAGTTGGCTGAGCTGTGTAGGCTCTGCTTTTTAAGAAGCCGGTTTCATTCAGTTTTATGTGTTAAGCTATGACTTTGATTTGTATAAATTCAATTGTAGTGGTTAAAAATGGACTCTTTGTTTGTAACATCGTTTACTATCTTGTTTTTCTTATTCGTTAAACTTGGGATTAATTTTGGCCAAAAAAAAAAAACTTGGGATTAATGGATGCTTTGTTTGTTATAAATTAATACGGTCTTGATCTGATGTATGGCATATTTCTTTTCCCAGAAAAAGGGTGAAATGATTTTACTCACATCATTGCATGTATTTTTTTGCTAAACTGTACACCAACGTTTGCATATCAAACGACTACACTTTTCCTCCAACGGAATCAAAACAAAAAAAGGGAACAGAAGTGAATTCTAACTCTGTTTGTCTGCTCGGAATTTTCATCTTCTGCTCTTCCTTCAATGCTACTCCTTCCTGAGTAAAAACAACGTAAAAAGCAAATCAAATCAGCACGTGCAAGTTAATTTACGATACGGGCCGGCCCAACTAATCTGGGCTCCAAAATGAAATATCTAAGGGCCCAATAATCAAAACCCGTGTCATTTTACAGTCCTAGTCCACAGTGGTGAAAAGTTACAAGTAAAAAAAAGGAGTAAACAAAGGGTAAAGAAGTAAAGAGGAAATTTTGCGCGAACGTGAGAGGCGAAAAGGAGGGAAACGAATATAGAATAAATACAAAGCAAGTAATAACTTGGAAGTTTCTTTCGTTTGGATGGTGAGAAAATTATCAGGACAAAACAAAGATAACTGGAAATTCTTAGGACAGAAAAAGTTGGATATTCTTAAGCTCACATCCAACTTTCATCCAAAATCATAAGAAATTTACACCAATATACTTGGATCAGATTAGAGGATTTAGCAAGAAAGAACAGTTTTCCGTACGTTGATTTCCAAGAGTTTACTCGGCATCCAAACAGCATGTCAAAACAACCAGGAAAAACGAATCATCAAGAATTTGCGGATCAACGTCTGAAAACCATCAAGATCATCACTGATTCTAGATATCGGTCCAAAATTCATGATCTCCTCCATAACAAAATCACATAAACTGAGAAAAAATTAATTAATTAATTTAGAAAAAAGAAAGGTAACAAACCTCAAGATTAGTAGAGAGTTTAGTGCAAAGCATTGACGGTGTTCTTAAGAGGCGAGCAAGGCAAGATAGGCCTGGAGAAAAGCACAACTTCCATGCGCGAGGCGACGGCATGAGCGACCTTGTTATTGTTATTGTTATTGTTATCTTTGGCGGCACTGAAAGTAACACTCTCGCCGAGATGCGAGTCCTCTTCTCTGATTTTCAAGATCTGGCTGTGCACGTACGCCATCTTCTTCGTCGTCGTCCTACTCCATCGCCCTACCGACCTCGGCGACTCCATCTCCTCCGACGATCCTCCGCTGTCCTGATCAAATTCCTCTTGATCGGAACACACCTTGGACGACTTGGACGACACGAGCAGCGAGCTCCGTTGTTGAACCTCCATGATCTGATTGATCATCGATTTATTCATTAGTGAATATCGTGTTTGTTGTTGGAGAGCGAGAGGGTGAGCGATACGGTGACGTTTGGGCAGTGCAGAGACATTTGCTTCGGATTTGGAGGTTTAAATGCGAGTGGGAACTGGTTACGTGCTAGGAGGAAACTTATGGATGCGCGACACGTGGAAATGGTTGTAATTTGACTGATGGGATGGGACATGTGGTCGATAAAACTCGGACTACGTAGTCATCGAGAAGAAGGCGTTCCCGTTTTGTATGGAATTGGTTTTGCTTGCCACGTCATCAAATATTTTTGATGTGACTACCTGGTAAGATTTTTTTGATAATTAATCTGTGTTTATGGGGATGATTAGGCGAATTAGACATAAAATTAATCGATCGTGGTCGTTGATTAATCAAAGGAGCTATTTGTTTGAAAACCATTGGGCGAGTGAGTGGGTGTGACCGAGTCACTTTCCTCAACAGTGAATAGCAAAACATGCACCATATGGTCCATATGATACACGAATAATTGGGATCCGATTTAGTATTATTTTAGTGGGATTAAGTGGTGTCCACGTGGCGCGGGGGTTTGTTCTCATGGATGCGTCTTGGCCAAGTGGCTTGGGGTTGAAGGTGTTAAAATAGAAACGTGGTGAAGATGAAATTGGATTAAGTAGACACGTGTTGAGTAGGCTTACCTTATCGATTTTTCAGATGAAAATCGTGATGCTATTTGATTTTAAATGCGTGCACGAGACAGATAGAGAACCAACTTCATAGTTAATTAAAATGCAGCTTTAAGGCTCTAACAACAATAACATTATTTTTATCATAATTTTATATTTTTATTTTTATAGTATTCAATATATAAATAACATATAAATTATTATGTAAAATAATATAAAAAATGATAAGTGTAGTGCTATTGCTCTAACAATATAACATCCATAATTGGAGGGCAATTAAGGCTTTATAAGAGAGCCTGTGACTGTATATAAAAAAGAATCATGGCCCTCTTTTAATTTTTGATGTTTTTTGGTCGAAATGGCCCTCCTTTAATTAGTCCTTAATTAACCTATGAACGAATAACAACCAAAGAAAAAGATGGGAGATACTTGATAAGGGAACATGGGGGCCCAAATTCATTGAGTGGGTTTTTAACGAGAATACACGGAGGCCTAAATTAATTAGGGACCCCAATGGAAGTTATGGGTCAGTTTAGACATTTATGTTTTTTTTTTTTTTTTTGGCCAAGGACATTTATGTTTTGATAACGATACAATTGTCAAATAAAATCATTAAGGCAAAATTGTCATTCTGATTTGAAATATTTATACAAATACAAAATACTCTAAACTTAATTAGTTAGTATTATCCCATTTCAAAAATTATCTTTATTAAAAATCTTCAAAATCTAAAGTCAGTTAGTCATATGTAAACAAATTTTAAGCTCCACTGCAAGACTATTGAATTGGATCACATTCAGACACTCAGACGGTAACCGTACCGAAAACATCATACCGCATACCGACCATTAAGGGTCGGATCCCCAATTTTTTACTTCAATTCCGTCTCAATAGAATGCGATTATCGCATGTTACGGTATCCGTTGGAACAGTGCGGCATTGGGACGGTTGGGCTTGCTAACAAAGAGAGAAATAAGAAAAAGAGAGAGAGAGAGAGAGAGAGAGAGAGAGATAAGACAGAGAGGGAAGTTTTGGTGGTGGGGGTCTAAGATGGTGGTGGAGAGAGAGAGAGAGAGAGAGGGAAGTTCTGGTGGTGGGGGTGGTGGGAGTATGAGATTGATGGTGGTGGTGGAGGGAGTATGAGTTCCATGGTGGTGGATAAGTGGTAGTTGGGTCGAAGGAAATTTTGGGATGTAGAACCAGATGGTGGTGGCACCGGGCAGGTGGCTGAGAGGATATTATTAACATTGGGGTGTGGAGGATATTAACTTATTGGGGTGTGGTGTTTGATTGGGCTTGACTATAAAGAAAATGCAAGACAAAGGCCCAAGCAAAAATAAAAGACAATGGCCCAAAAACACAAGACAATGTCCAAAAAAAAAAAACCAGAAACCAAATGAAGAAAACCAAAAAAGAAGAGAAAAAGAAGATAAGAAGGAGAGAAGAAGATAAAAGTATTGGTATTGTTTCGGTATCGGTATACCGTCGGTATGTGTATATCAATACCATTATTATACCATATTAGTTCGGTATGGTACGGTATTTTTACCAATACCGAAATTTTTTTTAAAAATACCATACCACTGAGTACAATATCAGTACGGTAGCGGTATATTTCGGTAAATCGGAAAAAAAACCCAGCCCTACTCATGTAGTAGAAGATACAAGGCAATAAGTAACTTTTTTGTTTTAAATTAAAAAAATACCTTTTCGTTATTTTGAAGAATTATAATGTCAACATTTTACGTAATCTTAGAGTTAGTTGAGTTGTGTTAATTAGTACGTGCGTACATAATTTTTTTTGTTTTATATACGAATACTAGCTGTCTTGTATATTCATATAATTCTAATTACCTTTTTTTTTCTTTTTAAATTTCAAATATTTTTCTCAATGCTGATTCTTGCACCGAGTTACCTACCGAACCTATTTGATTCACACAAATTCATTGGTATTTATTAATATGATAACTTGTTATTGTGATATTATATATATATATATATATATATATATTTTAGCAGTCTCATGGGTAACAAGTACATTCAAAACTACAAAATATAACAGAATGCCCCCCAACCCACTCATTCCCACCCATTAAGTAAATTAAAAAAGAATGCCTCATTGAGAAATGAGTAATCTACTTCCATTCCACCAGAGGCTGTGCATAAATGGTGTGTTGTGACAAAAAAAGAAAAAACAAAATTTTATCAACATTAAATATTGATATGAAAAAAATCGCATTTTGATACTCACGCATTTATGAATTTGTCAATTATAGAAAGAGTAAACGTTCATATAACGAGTGTATATATCTTATGTGTCTATCTCTCTTATCACATGACTTATTACGTGATGAGAGAAATAAACACATATAAAGTGTATACATTCGTGATAGATAAACTTGTTTCTTATAGGAAATTGACAAAAAAATTGGTTATAACGGTACATGGTAATAAAATAGATTCCATCCAAATTTTTTTCATTAGTAAATCTACCATACACTTTACGCAACTAAGTAAGGGAGACAAAATTGTGAATACTAATCGCGTGAGACTAAAAAAGGTTGAGTTAGATCTAACAAAACTAAGCCCAACATACTAAAAACACAATCAAAATTCAGTCA
Organism: Purshia tridentata; assembly: GCA_003254885.1. Lineage (NCBI taxonomy): Eukaryota > Viridiplantae > Streptophyta > Magnoliopsida > Rosales > Rosaceae > Purshia > Purshia tridentata. The sequence continues at coordinate 64,008 of QANT01007514.1, forward strand.
AACAAAGTCAGCATTCACACATTATTAGCTCTCCTTGTTCTTGTTATGGCTTATTGAGATTAGAATACCAAAGTTTTAACTTTTGATAGAAATGTAGTGGATGTTGGTAAACGTTTATTGTGATGGTATATTACGAGTACAAATCCAATGTTTTACTTTTTTACTTTTGATTCCCATATAGCTGGTCTTAAGTAATCATGTCATGTATTTCATTAAAGACCAGTTTAGGAGTAAAATTAAGTAGTAAATTTTCCTGATTTTTGAGCTTATTTTCACTTCACCACTTAAATTAAAAATTGAGTAAATTTGACATTTTAATTTCAATGGGTTTGATTACAACTTGTTCAGTAGGATCCAACTCCAACAGCAAACAGCAATGACCAATGTGCCTCATCAAACAAATGTTTTGGATTTCATGTCTTCCTTATATTGCAAATAAAAAACCAATTAGCACTTAATTGACATAATAAAATCCAAAGCGCAAAGAAATACGTCAGGGTTGGGTCAGCAATCACATGGAAAAGAGCTACCGAAATGATGAAGGAAGAAGGTGGGTTTAGATCGTATTGGGTTTGGGGGCTTATCGGTTCTTTAATTTTCTTCATATATTAAAAAATGAAATTACTTTTTTATTTATTAATATTATAGTTAACAACTTTTTAATGGGATGGTGAGCATATTTGCTCTTCAGTTTTTTCATCACTATAGCTCAATCGAGAAAACCTGCTGTAAATATTTAGATATGCTCTTAAATAAAGAAGATAACAGTCTTAAAATACCACACAATTCATTACATAACCAACTCTATGGGGTATCAAAATTAAAACATGGGAGTTCACAATAAACCAGAAAACTGAAAGTCAAGGAAAGGAAACTAACAAGAAAATAAAATGACAAAATCAAAACAAGATCTAAGCCCGCTAAAATGTATTGGAGTTTGGAGTTCTCAATACATTGGCGTCTACTTCATTCCTCCTCATCTTCATCGCCATCACCACCAGCTGCCTTCTTAGCAGCTGCCTTCTGGTTCCTTCTCTTCACCCTTCCAGGGCGACCACCTCCAAGGGGACTTGTCAGGGAGAAATCGATGTGCTTCTGGGAATCAACCCTCACCATGAAAGATGGGATGTTGACCACCTGCCTCCCAACCCTGATAAGAAAAATTAGTGAATAAAACAATAAACACTATCAGCATCAACAATAAACTCATTAAATAACATGCAAGGATTATCATGAACTTTTCTGCAATAAACTTAGGACATGGCAAGCTTTATAGTGCAATTAACAATCAATAACATTGAACCAGTTAAGAGCTGCTAACAATTGATAAAGAATGCAAACATAGACCACATAAAAAGATACTATGAGAAAGAACATGGCTTATACCTGATGTGCCTTTGCCTAATGAGCACCCTGGCATGATGGATGGACTTGGCCATACCAGTTTTGAACACAAGGGTTTGAAGACGACGCTCAAGGAAATTCTCCACAGTCAATGCCAAGACATAATCAAGCTTGTTCTGGCTCTCATCCAGAAGCCCATACCTGTTCATTCTGCGCAGAAGAGCCTCACCCTCAAAGATACGTCGGGGATTTTTCTCATCAAGAGTGAGAAGTTCCCTTGCAGCATTACGGATGCGGCTCAGTGCATACTGTACTCTCCACAACTCACGCTTGCACCGAAGCCCATATTCTCCTACGAGCTTCAGTTCAGCATCCAAACGTTCCTTCTCATAAGGTCGACGTGGTTTCTTGAAAGTTTTCCCATCTAATAAAACCCATTATATGCATCAAATTTTTTGATAAAAGTCGTTCATTTCTATCAAATATTGACAAGAACAAACATCTTTATTTGAAACCTAATTTTTCATCCTCAACCATCTACAAATTTTCAGATTACAAGGAATATACCAAAATGGATAATAATTATAACAGATTATTAAAGCAGATTCCATTCATAACTCATTTCCATTAATATATTTGGTACACACTTTAATCACCCACCTAAAAATTTTATAATAAACACTGTGATTTCAGGTTTTTTTTCATTTCCAAAAGAAAAAAACTATACAGGCAAAATAGTTCAGAACAAAATTGGAGATACAAAATGCGTGAGACTAGAAAAGCTTGACTTAGATCTAACAAAATTGAGACCAACATTATTTAATTTAGAGGGTCGGTCCTAAACTAAAAACTCAATCAATCGACTGAAAATATAAAAACGAAGAATATGAGCTAATAAGCAAAAATTTAGTACTTGTTTTAAAACAATGGGAACACAGATCCCTGAACATTTTCAGGGGATGTTTATTTTACTAATAATAAAATGGTGAAATCAGAATGCAGAGACCAACAAAGCTTCCGATTGTAAAAGTAAAATGGAGCAATTTCAAAACCCAGATAAAAAGTAGTCAATTTCAAACACATATTAACAGCTCACTCAAAACCCTAATTGTTCTACACAGATACGATACAGAGAGACAGAGAGAGAGTGAGAGAGACAGAGAGAGAGAGAGTAGGGGCTTACAGTTGCGGTAGAAGCTAACGTGCACCATGGCTCGGTCAGCCTTGGGTCAGATCCAGGCAAGGGTTTGAGAGCTGCCGAGTTGTGAGGTGAGAGAGTGAAACAAAGTGGACAACGTTTTGCTATATATGCGAAGTTGCAAACCCTAAAACGACTAAACCCTAATCAGAAGATGAGCGTAATGACCAGTTTACCCCTCCGTTGTCAAGGTTTACGATTGGGCTAGACTTCAACGTAGAAAGCCCATGCCTTTGATTGGACTGGGCTCATTTGGTCCAACTGAATCAAGTAAATGAATTTTGTATAGGCCAAAATTATTCGGACTATCCTATATTGTTGAGTTGGCTACTCTCTTGTCATTTGATATTAGTTTGTCAAAATATTTGTATTATTTCAGTAACTAATTACCAAACTCTTTTGTATATTTCGATAATATACTGTTGAATCAATCTATATTTTTTTTATAAAAAATGATAAAATAGAAAAACTAAATCCAACATATATTATGGTGATTAACTCAATAATCAAAAGTGATCCGAATAATTTGAGCTTTTTGTGTATGCTAGTGGATGATTTTATTTTGTTTATTAAAATTAAATAATTGATTTTTCTTGCAAAATTTTTGTTTTTGGTATTTCGTTTGATCGAATTGTGATGTGAGCTTATAGAAACTACCTCTAGATTATACTTCTCTTTAACATTCCAAGGATGGAACTATTTATATATAGCATGTAACCGGGGTTAAAGGTAAATTATAAAGTTGAACTATATATAATATACCCTTTTATTTTGCTTGTAAAGTAACAAATTATAAAATAAGTATGATAAAAGTAAATAAATTAGTATGAGAGAGATTGAACGAAAGTGATACAAGGGAGAGTTTTAGCGTAAGTTATGGGGACTAATTAAAGTGGTGAGAGTGGTTAGAGTCATTAGTTAGGATGATGGAAGGTTTTGCATTTGTTCTTCCGAATTAAATTATAAGAATAAAATTTGATTGTAAGTGGCAAAGTCAAATAATAGGGATTCTAAATTTGTGTATTAAATTTGGATAGGAGCACTCTAAAGCTAACTAATTAGTAGGGTAATACAAAAGAGTGATATTTCCACCCCTCATTCATATTTTCTCACC